>VIYQ01005007.1:0-54719 GCA_009928355.1 Chlorella sp. CH2018 | reverse complement strand
GGGGGGGGGGGGGGGGATGGGTGGCTCGGCAGGTGCAGGGTGTGCTGGGGCGGGTCAGGACCCGGCCTGCGCCAGCCAATGGGTGGCTCGGCAGGTGTGGGTGTGCTGGGGCGGGCCGTTACCTGGCCGCCGCCAGCCAACCTCACAGGCGAGTGGGTGGGCTGCTTGCCTGCTTGCCTTGCACGGGGCTGCGGCAGGCCAGCCACATGCATGCGCCGCTCCTGACGCGGGCGCACCGCCTCCCGCCGCACCCGCCTGCCCCTCAGGCCGACATTACTGGCGGCACATTCACGATCAGCAACATCGGCACCATCGGCGGCACTTACGCCACGCCGCTGGTCAACCCTCCAGAGGTCAGCTCATGCGCCCATGTCCTGAAGTTTTTGAGAACAGACAGTGACATGCTTGGGCACACAGGGCAAGCGCACTAAGGCGCCCCTGCGCGGCCACGCATCAAGGCACGCTTCTGCTGGTTTGGAGGGATTGAGAAGGGCGCCTCACCACCCACCGCGCCCTCCTCCATTCCCTCACCGACCTGCAACAGGTAGCCATCATGGCAGTTGGCCGCGTGCAGCGCCTGCCGCGCTTTGCGGAGGATGGGCTGACGGTGGTGCCCAGCAGCATCATGAGCATGAGCCTGGGGGCAGACCATCGGTGCGTGCTCTGAATCTGAGCAGCGTGTGTCGTACGCTGCTCTTGTGAGGGTGGCATGTGACTTATGCTGCTTTTGTGAGGTGTGTGTGTGTCATCCTGCCGCATGCTGCCCGTGGCCGCTGGGGCGTGCCACATGCATCCGTGATGCAAGCACAGTGCAGTCGGCTGTGGCCGTTATCCCAACTGCCGTGCCAGTGCGCGGATTCTGTGTTGCGTCCGGGCCCGCTGAACACGGCATGCTCTGCCTACACCTGCCAGCAGGGTGGTGGACGGCGCTGCGCTGGCGGGCTTTGCAACCGCCTGGCGCCAGTTTGTGGAGTCACCCGGCCGCCTGCTGCTGCACCTGCGGTAGCGGGGGCGTGGCCAGTGCTGCGGCGGCGGCGGCGGCTACTGAGCCCCGGGGGTGGGAAGCCTCGTGCGGCCCGCCACTTGGGATGCAGCTATGCAGCTATGCTCGTCTCCACCGGCTGCTGCCATTGCAGCAGGCCAGGCTTCTCCAGCTCAGCCTCTGGCCAGTTGAACGACTAGCGGTCGGTCCAGAGGCCCTGGAGCTGCTGGCTGCACTAGCAAATGCCACTAGAATATGGCCGAGCGGCAGGCACTAGTGAATGCCACTGGCTGACGGCCCAGCGGCAGGCGCTGCCAAGCTGCCGCCGCTGCTGGTGGCAGCGCCGCCAATACGCTGCTGTGCGCATGCCGTGCAAATCCCTCTGTACATTAGCTCTCTCTCTCTTCGCACTTTTGTTTCATTGGCATGCACCAGCCGTCGCAGCCACCCTGTCACGTGCACAGCATGGCGGCGGCAAGTTGTAACAGAACAGCAGCGGCCCAGCAGACAGCCTTGCAACAGGCAGCCGCCAGGGCTCCCCTCGGTGCGCCCTGTGGCAGTCCGAATGTCTGCAGCACAGCCTGACATCGCAGAGGAGTCACGTCACATAAACCAGCAAGGGGTGTCACATCACATAGAATCAAATGGGCGGGTGGTCTTGGAATGGCAATCGATCAGAGGTTCAATCCAACTGGAGGTTCGCTATGCACACAGGTTCGTTCGACATGCAAGAGAGAGGGGCGGAATGGCACCCACACGAAGACGGGGTACGGCGCGGAGCGCTGATGAGACGTGGATGGAGAAGTTTGGCGCGCTGGGCAAAATATGAACACGTGCGCTGTTGAGTGCAGTGGCAGCAGCGTGGGGATCATCAGGGCAGCCCACGTGCTACCGCATATGCTGCCGGATGTGGTGGCAGCCTCAGCCCGAGACAAGGAGCTTGGCTGAAGGTGTTGCTCTTCCGACAGCAGCGCTGCTGAGCCGCCCTGGGCACTAAGCTGCTCAGCGCAGCTCAGCGGCTGAGCAGGCCTGGGCTGGGAGACAAAACCAGCCCCGTCCTCACACTGAGGCAAAGAGCTCGGTGAGGGGGCGGGCGGGGGCGTCCTGCTGCGCGATGATCTCAACGACCTGCGGGGTTGGGTGGAGTCGAGGAAAAGAACGAGGCTGGGTGGAGTTGAGGAAAAGAACGAGGCTGGGTCGAGTGGAGCAAGAGACAGATTGGCGGGCCCCTGCTGCACCCCCCGGCTGCGCTGCGGCCAAGGCAGGAGCCAAGGAGACTGATGCGGCTCATCGGCTCCCTCCCACTCAAGATGCTGTGCACCGCTCACCTTGCCGCTGGCCGCCGGCTCCACCAGGGCCGCCACGCACACTTCAGCCACCTGGGACCGCAGAATGGAGCCTGCATGTCCAGGAGAGCAGCAATGAGCTGGAGGAATGAGGGCACGCAAGCTTCCAGCCAGGCTGCAGGCATGGAACCCTCCTGCACCGCTGCCCAAACAACTGCGGCGTCATGCAGCCGCCGCCTGCACTCCCACACACAAGGCTCTCTCTCTCTCCATCGCTCGCTCACCCGGCCGCTGGCGGGGCGGCAGGCCAAAGGTGTCGGGCCCGCCCATCACCACGTGCCCAACCTTCTGGCCCTGGCGGGGCTCGTTCAGCAGGCCGCCTGCGGTTGGGGGGTGGGGCAGAACAGCCAGGGTTGGGGCGGCTCGCTGCGATGGCCACTTGCACCCCATGCCGGGACCTCCGCCCACCATTGCCAAGTTGACAGCTGCAGCCAGCGCCCTGCAGCAGGCAGCCTTCGTACTGTCCGCGACACAGCGTCAGCTACCGTGAACACGCCACACAGGATCTGGGCGGCCTCACCAGGGCGCACGATGGTGCAACGTATGCCTGAGACCACCCAATGCAACTCCAATACAGCATACACTTCAGCAACGCTTGCACAACATTGGCCAGCCTCACCGGGGCGCACGATGGTGCAACGTATGCCTGAGACCACCCAATGCAACTCCAATACAACACATAACCCAGCAACATTTGGAAAACACATTGGCCAGCCTCACCGGGGCGCACGATGGTGTAGTCGATGCCGGAGCGCTGCAGCGCCACCTCGCCCTGCTTCTTCCAGAACAGCACGCCCTGCAGCGGGGTGGCGCAGCGCTGTGCGTCAGACCCGCCCACGTGTGAATGGCAACAACAGCAACACCAGGCTTGGCCTGCGCCTTCAAGGACAGCACGCCCGGCGGTCACCGGGCGCATTGTTTGATGTCCCGCCCCTCTCAGCAACGGGAAGCGATCCATTGCAGCCGGCAGTGCTGTGCCAGTGCCCCCTCAGCGCACCCAGTAGGCGTTGAGGGGGAAGAGCGGGTCGTCGCAGCCGATGGAGGTCACATGCACAAACTTCTTCACGCCCTGCGGATGAGGGGGGGCATGGAACAGAGGCGCTGGGCTGGATGCTAAGAGGCTGGGCGCAGCATGCACGGGGCATGCATGCCCCTGCGCCACTAGGCTGAGGACAGCAAGAGCCATGCCAGCAGCCAGCCAGCCGGGTGCCCGCCTGCTGCAGTGCCGCTGCCACCAGGCTCTTGGCGCCGATCACCAAGCAAACGTTCAACTCCGCAAGCTCCTCCACGCTCCATCCTGCTCCCCCACCTGCTGCTGTGCCGCCGCCACCAGGTTCTTTGTGCCCTCGCAGTCAATGGTGAAGGGGCCCAGCGGGTTGAGCCGGTCGGTGGGGCCCGTGGCACAGATCACCGCGTTGCTGCAGGGAACAACGCGGGGCAACAGGACTTGCGTGGGGCCTGTGCAGCAGAGCTGCGATTGGAGTTGCAGGCAGGAACACAGGATGAAGAGCAGGCGGCGGACGCGGCCATCCTGCCCATTCCAGACCGTGGCACCGCACACAGCTGGTGTTCCGCCTGGCAGCAGCACCTACCAGCCCTGCAGCGCCTTGGCCACCGTAGAGAACTTGTAGCTGCGGAGAAAGCGGGGCACGTGTTTTCATGTCATTGAAAGGTCAGGCAGGTAGGTACAAGGCAGCATTGCCCTTGCCTCCCGGGCGTACCACAGGCACAGGGGCATTGCCGCCTGCGGCTCCACAGCCAGGCGCTCTTAGATGAACGACAGCTGTGTCAAATGAGCAATAGCTCCTCTGTGAGGCCAGCCTGGCATGGGTCTACTCACACATCTCTGCGTCACTGCCTTGCTGAGGCTCGTGTGCGCATACACTAACAGCACTAGCGCCCCAGCCCTGAGCAGCAGCAGCACTCACACATCGCCCTCCACAATCTCCACGCCGCCGCCCTGTCCTGCCGCTGGCAGCATGCCCGCAGCCTTCACGCCGTCGCGCACCAGGGCACGCACCGGGATACCCTGCACAGCAGCAAGCAAGCGGTTGTCCTTGAGTAGGCATGACGATGCATTCAGCGCTCATGAGGTTGCCATTCAGTGCAGCTGCCCAGTACAGTCACGGGCGGTGCTGCTCCTAGACACATGCATCGGCGGTGTGGCAGGCATAGCAGCAGCAGGCTTGCACATGCGACATGCCACTGCACCCGTGCAGCTCCTGCACAACTCATGCTGCCGCCACTACAGCTGTACCCCAGCCTCTCTCGCCTGTGCCGCCAGCTGCTGCACCACCGCCTTGCCCACGCCGCCGGTGGCGCCCGCAACGAGCACCTTCAGGCCCTGGGCAACCAAGCAGGAGGATGCAAGGCAGCTGGTTTGGGCAGCATGCAGAGGTGCTGCACAAAATGCAATGCCACCCCTTCAAGCGGCCCGCCCCGACGGGCCCGCATTCCGATCCTGAGCAGTCCCTGCTGTGCCATGCGAACCAGCCGGCAAAGCATAGCTGACACAGACAGGCGTGGGAGCGCAGTGCCGGGCTAGCAAAGTTGCAACCCAGCCACGCAGCGTAGGGCTAGCACGCCTGCCCCCAAGCCTCGCTCCTCACCCCAAACCGCTCGTCTGCCTCCGGCAGCTGGCGGCTGGCAGGCACGGTGGCGCTGGGTGCCTCAGGCAATGCCCCAGAGGAAGAGGCGGCGGCTGCAGGCAGGGAGGAAGATGCGAAAGCAGCCATGAGTGGTGGCTTGGCTGATGGGCGGCAGAGCGGCGGCGGCGACCGGCGGCGGCAGCCGGACCACACGGCAACGCCGTGCGGCCTCATACCCGACGACGCATACGGCACTCATCAACAAGCAGCACTGAGCGGGCCACCAGGCGCACGCACCCGCGCGAACGCCGTGCTGCTGCAGCCGCTGCAGGCGCTTGCGGGCTGCAAACGCCGGGAAGGCTGCCGAGGTCTGCTTGCATGATGATCCGTTGAAGCCGCGAGCCGCGCCAGTGCTGGCCGGGGCGCGCGCCACTGCCACCGTCGCCATAGCCACTTAGAGGGTGTGATCGGGCCGAAGAAAGTGTCAAAGAAGCTCGCAGGTTATCGAGCAGCGGTCGGGGCGCCGTGCAAGGCGTCCCATTGGCCACAGCGGCGCGCAGCGGCGCCGGCGGCGGCTTCCAGCGACGGTACTGTAGGCTAGCCCGCAATGGCAGCACAACCACATCTTTCCCCACGAGTGCAACACTTGTTATGTGCATGTTTACAGGGCAAGAGTGTGTACACGAAAACAAAACAGGAACAAGCCTACTCCAGTTCCTCCCGTGACTCGTCGGGGCTGACCTGCAGCTGCGGCGGCGCTTTGGGACAGCCGGGCTCGCACGTGCGGCGGTGCGCACGCAGCATCCACAAGCAGCCGACGCAGGCGCGGCAGGCGCAGCAGCAGTGCAACGCCCGCCTCATCCAGCGCCATGCTGGGGTTGTGCTCCAGGGACAGCTCAGTCAGGTTGGGAGGCAGCAGCCAGCGCCGGCGGCACCCCAGTCAATCTGTTGTCTGAGAGGTCCAGTGAGACGAGGCCTGGGCAGATTCAGGGCGCGGGGAGGCATGGCAGGGGTCTCAATGACCCGCATGCAGCGAGATTTACTTGTTCGGGTGACCAGCAGCGCCAATTCAAGCTGACAGCATGCATGATGCACCCTCCCTGGTTGTGACAACAAGTCAGCTGCAGGGCCGGAGCACACCTCCAGAAAGCACGGATTCAACCCTTGGCATAGGATACATGCCACCCATATCACTCACTGCTCAAGTAACGGCCTGGGGGCAGGTGAGCAAGTCTGTTGTGCAGCAGGTTCAGGTGCAGCAGGCCGGTGCGGCTGAGGAGCGCAGGCGGGAGGGGCTGCTGGCGGAAGCAGGCTAAGAGGGTCAGCCGGCGCAGGCGCAGCGCCTGCTGCAGCATTGCCTTGGTCACTGCTGCTGCGTGGACACCCTTGAAAGTGCAGGAAAACATCTCTAGGCTGGTCAGGTGGCCCAGAAAGGAGCAGCCCTGCACTGCGATGCGCGAGAGTTTGCTGCGAGACAGTTGTAGGCTGGAGAGCCAGCTCGGCTGCGCATCACTTGGCAGCGATGCGGACACGAGCTGCTGCAGGCTAGGCATGCGCCGAATGGAGACCAGCTTCATGCCCCGCACTGTGCTTTGCGCTCTCAGGCACCCCGCCACAGTGAGACTGCACAGAACGGCGCCACCAACCTGCAAGCATGGCAGTGCGGCAGAGAGCCAACTTCTTACCCCACACCATGAGATGGGCAGCTCAAGTTGCGGTTGGCAGCATCCTTCTGTCAGATGCGCAGCTGAACTGTCACCACTGAGACCTTTAGCCACCTGCAAGAGTTCGTCATCGTCCTCTGAAAAGCTGCTCATGCGCCAGGCCTCCAGGTGCGGCAGGCGCGCAAGCAGCTGCTGCACATCTCTCTGCTGCTGCAGCTGCATCCACTGGGCCCCCTTCCAGGCACAGCGCCTGCAGGCTGGCTGGGCTGAGGTGGGCCAACACACTGCTGCCCAGCCGCCAATCGCTGCCGAAGGAGGCCGCCATTTGCTGCATGTCAAGCACCAACTGTGCGTCGCCTTCATCATTATCTACCAGCTCACTATACTTCAGGTGCTGCACAAAGCCGCCCACGCGGCGCAGCAGGCTGGCCTTGGCGGCAAACCATTGTGCCGCCCGGCCCTCATCCTCTGCCTCATCCAGCGATTCGGCAGTCAGCTCCAGCTCCCGCCACAGGACGGGCTCGGAGAAGAACACGCGGTGCCAGCGGCGGCTGACCAGCGTGACGGCTGGCTGCGGGGACGAGGATGACAGCAGATGCAGGTGCTGGGCAGGGGAGCGGCAGCGGCGGAGGCGGCGGCAGCCGAGACTCAACCCGCCCTCCAGGCGCCCACCCCGGCCTGTCGCCCCGCTGCAGTGAAGATTTGGCCCAGCAGGGCGTCGGGCAGGGAGTCAGTCGAGGCGGGGCTGCGTGCTGGGGGCATGGTGTGGCGAGCTCGAGGAGGAGGGCTCTCGGGGCGCGCCGACAGTGGGCTGGGGAGCGTAGAAAAGAGCGAATCACGTTAGCAGTCTGCTCCTAGCGCCTGCGGGCCTGCCAGGTTGGTTGCGTGCCGCCGCCGCCAGCTCGCTGCCAGCTTGCCGGCTGCGGCCGAGAGCCGCCCCGATCGGACATGCTCTGGCCTCAACCTTTGTGTCGCGTCCTTTCAGTAATGCCCTGTATTGCGTGGTCGGCCCACGAATCATTCTTCAAATGGTCTGCGTGAGTGCAACCTTTGCCGGTTGACATCCGCGCCTGGCAGCTTTGCAGCAACGGGGCTGGACGCTCACGCTTTCTGCTACAATGCCAACGCCAAGTTGTTAAATGCATGCATGCTGACAATCGGTGAGGGAGCTCAGAAACAAGCATAAAAATTTTATTCCGGGCCCCGCCATTCGATGGATCGCCACCTCTCTGCGATTTGCAGCTCGGGCGCAGCGCGCAGCAGTCCGGCCAGCACGTACGCTGGCGTCTTTGTAACGTCCAAGTACAGCCGGCGCAGGAACGGCAAGCACAGCAGGGTGTCCACATCGTCATCGGTCAGGGCCAGATCATAGATTTCTGCCAGCGACAGCTCCCTCAGGCTGGTGGCAGTGGCCAGCGCCGGCGGCAGACGGCTCAGGTTGTTCCTGGTCAGGTCCAAGAGCACCAGGCCTGCATTGTTCCAGAGTGGGTGGGGCATGTAAGCCGATGCCAACGTGTTCGATGCCAGTTCGCAGTTGAGTCAGCATCTTGGGTGGCTGCCATAATGCCACGGGAGCAGCAAGGCAGGCCAGGCGGCTGCATGCGCCAAATAAGGCAGAAAACAACACTGCCTGCAAATGCCTCCCCACATGCATGCTGCACTCACTTGACAGGTAGGGTCCGGGCGGCAGCGCGGTCAGGGCATTGTTCTGGAGATTCAGGTGCTGGAGGCCCGTGTGGCTGGCCAATGCTGGCGGGAAGGGCTCTTGATAAAAGCAGCGCGACAGGGTCAGGCTCTGCAGCCAGGGCGCCTGCCGCAGCAGCGCCTCGATCCCTGCCGCTGGGTCGGCGGCTGGGAAGGTGCAGAAGGAGAGCTCAAGGCTCGTGAGCTGCCCCAAGAAGGCACAGTCCCGCACTGCTGGCAGCCCCAGGGAGCTGTGATAAACTTTCAGGCTGCGCAGCTGGCTGTGCTGTGTGCCGGCCGGCAGTGCTGCCGCCACCAGCTGCTGCAGGCTGGCCATGTACTGGACACCAGTGAAGTGCAGGTTTTGCACCACGCCACTTGCTGGGTTGCGGCCATCGACGCCGCAGCGGTCCAAAAAGGCCGCACCGACCTGCAACGAGCAGTGTGGCATGCCACAGACAGCCCATGACGCAGCGACAAGACAGCGCCAGTGTTCATTGTTCAGCGCGCATTGCAGGTTGCCCGTGTGCAACACCTCCCAGCACACCTGTATGGCACTGAGTCCACCCTGCTCGTTGCCGATGCTCCAGGACTCCAGTTGTGGCAGGCATGCCAATAGCTGTTGAACGTCAACCTGCAGTGAGCCGGCCTCCCAGTCCAGCTTGCGCAGCTGGGTGAGCAGGAACAGGGTGCTCAGGTCTGGCAGTGGCCCAGCAGCTGTGCAGCTCAGCTCTGTCAGCTGTATCAGTTGCTGCAGCGCCGCGGGCAGCCCCGGCGGCACTATGTCGCTCAGCGACAGCGACTGCAGCTGGGGCAGGCTGGGCAGGGCTGCCACCAAGCAGCTGTTCGCACCACTGTCGGCGACCAGGTGTGTGAGCCCGGTGAACTGCTGGAGCGCCTCCGCTGCCGCCGCATCAACCTCTGCATATTCCAGGTGCAGCGACTGCAGGGTGCTCGGGCTGAAGTGGGCCAGCACGCTGCTGTTGAGCTGCCAGTCATCACTGAAGCCCCAGCCCGGGCCTTGGTAGCGCAGACGCTGCACGAAGCCGCCAACGCGGGGCAGCAGGCGGGCCTTGGCGGCAAACCACTGTGCTGCCTGGCCCTGTTCGTCTGCAACGATTAGCGACTTGGCAGCCAGCTCCAGCTCCCGCCACAGGGCGGGCTCGGAGAAGAACACGTGGTGCCAGCGGCGGCTGACCAGCGTGACGGTGTGCTGCGCAGGGTGCAGGCAGACGTCTGAACTGAGCAAGGCTTTTTTAGCAGCGGCTAACTGCCAGCAACGGCAGCAGCAGCGACAGCGGCGGCTGGCGGGGCTCACGGCAGCAAAGCCAGCGGCAGCGGCGGCACTTGGCGAGCGGTGGCTCACCCCCGCCTGCCGCCCCGCTGCAGCGAAAATCCTGCCGAGCAGGGGGTCAGGCAGGGACTCGATCGACACTCTGTGTGTTCCGTGAGGCATACTGGCGAGTGAGGGGGCGCTTTGGTGCCGCGACGCTCGCGAGGGGGTGGCGGGGCCGGCGCTGAGGGCTCGCTTTGGCGCGCCCCGTTGTGCGCGTGCTTTTTATGGCACCTTGCAGAAGCGCGGGAGGGACCTATTACGCGTGCTGCCGGCCTCCCAGGCTGCCGACCGCCGCGTCGCCAGCTCGCCCACACATCATGATGCATCAGCTCGCCCACACATCGTGCTGCCGGGCCCAAGCTGCCCACCCACGTCGCTTGCCTAGCTTACACATTGGGTAATATGTTCTGCTAGTTCTCTGATAGTGTGCTCGACTGATCAAGTTCAGTACCGCTTGGCGATGCATGTTCATTGTGCCGCAGGCTGCGAGGCTGCGTAAAAAGAGCGAATCCAATCCAGCGATTCATTCGCCACATCCTGGGACCCTGCGCCGCTGCCGCCACCGCTGCTGCTCTCGCTGCTATTGCTGCTGCCACTGCCGCCGTCCTCCTCCTGCTCTGGCTCCTTCAGCAGAGCACCGCCCGCAGGGCCATTGGAGTGCACCCGGTAAGCCGCCACCACGCTGCCGCTGTCGTTCGTGACGACCAGCGAAACGCAGGCGCCGCCGCCCACTTCGTCGGCTGCCTGCACAAACGCGGCTATGTACCTGCAGCAGGGAGGGAGCGGGGCAGACGCAAGCTTTCAGTGCACGCGCAGGTGCAGGCAGCAGCACAAGATGGAAGAATCCACCTGAGCACCCACCGCCTGCCAACCTCCCAGCATGCACCCAGACCCTGCACCACTCCCCGCTCCCCCACCATCGATTCACCACCCACCTGAGCGCTGTGTCGGGCTGCCGCAGCTCCGTGGCGTTTGTGAAGGCGTCAAAGGCGGCCTGCATCTGCAGCGGCCCTTCTGGACAGTTGTAGGACAGCAGGGCCGCCACGGCGCTGCGGGCCTCCTCGCCGCCAGCCGCCATGGCGTCTACTAGCATAGCGGCTGCCTGCTGCGGCTCCTGGCAGAGCTGCTCTCCCAGGGACTGCGGCATTTGGGGATTAGGGAGGGCGATGGGAAAGCAGGGTGGGCAGGCCGCAATCCAAGGTGTGCTGTGGACACAATCGAAGGCGTGCTGTGCTGTGCTGCCCGGGCCGCTGGACAACCTCGGGCAGGGTGACCACACAGCCCACACAGTGGCGCTCTTACGGCCAGGGCTAGGGTGCCTCCCTCAGGGCCGCACTCAGGCTGACCGTCAATCAGCAGCATGCATTGCCAACGTCAAGCACCGCCGCACCTGATACTCGTCCCTGGGCGGCACGTCATCCCCCTCACCGCCTGCAAGCCAAGGGGAGCCGGCAGTGCAGCTCTAAGCGAGCCAAGTTCGGTCAAGCAAGGGCAGCTGGCACAACAAGGCGGCCGGCCCCGCTGCGCTCCCATGGCTCGGCTGGAGATACACCTGCAACCACAGCTACAGCCACAGCTACAGCCGCAGCCACACAAGGAGCCACACTCCACAGCACCAAGCATGCAAGAGCTACTGATAACTTCTTTTTCAAACAGTCACAAACACACGTTGAGCGCCCGCCCGACTCACCGAATGGGAACAGTGCAGCGTTGTGCCACTCCCCGCTGCTCTCGTTGTAAGCAGCGCACTGGCCAGAGGGGCCCACCGACCATGCAGTGAGAACCTTGCCAGCTGGCAGCTGGGGCAGCGTGCCGTTGCCGCCAGCTGCTATGTCGACTGTGCCATCATCGGCGCCTGGCGCTGTGCCGCTGCCGGCCGTGCCGCTGCTGCTGCCACTGCCACCGTCGCTGCTGCTGCTATTGCTGCTGCCGCTGACGTGCACTTCTCGGAAGTCCAAGACAGCAGCCGACTCGCGATCAAGAGAGGCCACACTGACGCACACGCCGACGCCAATTTCATCAGCAGCAGCCACCAGCGCATCGACATAGCTGGGGTCACCAAGGGGGGAGCGCACGGGTGAAGGGCGTGTCACGATTTCAAGCCGCCAAACAGCAGAGCAGGTAGTGGTGTGTGTATGGTAGCAGGCCATCCGCATTGCCACAGCCCGCCTGTTGCTGCTCTGTCAAGAATGCACTTGTTCACTTCTTTGCCCTACCATCACGGTCGCAAACCACCTACCCAATCCAACCCCTCACCTGAGCACCAACCCCGGGTCGTTCAGTTCAGGCAAGTTCCCAAACGCGCTCAGAGCCGCATTGATAGCTGCCGGGTTCAGGCAGCTGCCGCCGCCAAGCATGCTGGCCACCGCGGATTGCGCCTGCGCGCCTCCTGCCTCAAACGCAGCAAGCAGCGCGGCAGCGCCGCTCTCTGGGCTGCTGCACAGCTCATTGCTCAGCTCCTGCGTGGTGGAAACATGCAAGCGCTTCTGGATCATGTGTGCATAGGTGAAGGCGCAGCAGCTTCTGGCGTACGAAGTTGAGAGCAGGCAGCTGATGCAGAGCATGCTATGCTCAAGACGGTGGTGGGAGATGGTGGGCAGCACGAGCGGCAAGCACGGCATGGGGATGCTGCGATGCCAGCCGCAGGCAGGCAGCCGCCAGCAGGCCAAGCCCACACTCAGGCCCCAGCATGGCACTGCTCACATCCACAGTGTCATCCGGCGGAATGGCGCTTCCTGTGCCCTCTGCAGGGGAGCATTTCGGTTCAAACATTTATTGTCAAACACTTGTTTCAGACGCGGCCAAGTGAGGTGGGTGGGTCAGCAGGTGGAGACTCAGGCAGCCGGTTGAGAGACAGGTCGCACATTTCAGCACACGGCGACACACACGCACCTGCTTCGACCACCAGGGCACCCACAACCACAACTGCCATGCCCTCTGCACACAGCCGCCACTCACCCCACAGCCCGCCGGTAGGGTTGGCTGTCCAGTTGCTCTCCTGACCAGGGGTGTAGTTGTAGCAGGGCACGGGGCCCGGCGCTATCGACAAGAACAGTGCGATGCGACCGTCCGCCAGCGTGCCATTGCCACCGCTGCTGGTTCCCTCGCTGCTGCTACTGATGGGGGGCAGCGTGACATCCTCAGTGCCACCACTGCCGCTGCTACTGATGCTGCTGTTGCCGCTGCTGCTGCTGCCAATGCTTGGGCTGGGCAGCTGGTCTGGGCTGGGAGAGGGTGTAGCTGCCCCAGTGCCAGCCGTCACATTGCTGTCAATGCCGCACTCATCCAGAATGTGCTCGCTGCAAGCAGTTGAGGGTGCAGTGGGGTGGGAGGATGAGAGAGAGAGAGACGGATGCCCGCAATGCATGTGACGCACCTCGGCAGGCACCGCACCAGCCATTGCACCGCAGCATGCGCCGCAACGCTGCAGCAGCATGCAGGGCCAACACTGCACCTAGCAACTCACAGCTCCGCCAGCCTGGTCTGGTTGGCAGCTAACGAGGCGGCTAGCTGGAGCAAGCAGCCCTCTCCAACTCCCTCCACGGCAGTACAACAGCCGCTGCCCGGGCCCAGATCTGCTGTGCTGCCGTTGCAAGCGCGCAGCGCCGGCACGAAGGCCTGCTGGCACGCTGCCGCCACGTCCACGCTGCTGCTGGTGACAGTGCCGCCACTGCCGCCGCTGCTATCACCGGTGCTGTTGCTGCCGCCGCCGCTGCTATCACCGGTGCTGTTGCTGCCGCCGCCATCAGAACTCGGCGGCAGGCGGCGCACGGTGGTGTGCACCTTTCGGCTGGCCAGCAAGCTGCCCGATGGGTCCAGAACGACCACTGTGATGCAGGCGCCAGCACCCACTGCCTCTGCAGCATCCCGGAACGTCTCCACATACCTGTAGGTTCCGAGGGCAGGCAAGTGGGCCAGGCATGGGTGAACGCTAGTGATAACAGGCAGTGCGCATGGGCAGGTCAGCGGCAGCAGTGGCAGCGCGCCGCATGCTGCACAGCAGGCCGGCTGCAGCTTGCACCATGCCCTGCTGAAACAGCCGGACTGTCTGCACACTGCCAAATGCAACACTCACTTCAACACAGAGGCCGGGTCCTGCAGCTCATCTGCCTGCCCAAGCTCGTAGAAAGCAGCGTTCAGGGCCTCTGATGAGTTGGCGCAGCCGTTGAGGGCGGCAGCCACCGCCGCCTGTGCAGCCTCGCCACCTGCGCACGTTAGGTGCACACGAGTATGCGCTGCTCAGCCCATCTAGTGTTCATGACAGCAGAGCAGTTGCTGAGTCATATGATGGCGGTGGCACCAGGACCAACTTGCAGCACCCCAACCACACCGCAACAGCAAACCCACCCGATGTGAGCGCCTGAAGCAGCTCCTGCCCGCCGTCCTGGGGGTTTGAGCACAGCAGCTCGCTTGCCCTCTGTAAGAAGGTAGGCGATGGGCAGAGGGGCAAGGTCACAAGTGTGGAGGCCGCCGCACCGAAGCTGAGGGCGGCCGATGAGAGCGCCCAACTGCCTGTTCACAGCCGCAGCCTGATGGGTGCTCAGCCTCACCTCCACATTTTCAGCTGGTGGCATCACATTGCCAGCCGCACCTGCACCGCACCGGGGCAGCCACGCAGCATTTGAGGCACGGGCCTGCCACGCACTGCATGGTGCAGCGGCCCGCACTTGTACTGACCAGAAGCAGCAGCGGTTCAACCCTCTCAACCCAGGCAGCAGCGATTCCACACTCTCAATCCAGGAAGCAGTGATTCGACCCTCCCAATCCAGGCAACGGAGATTCAGTCCTGTCAGACCGGGCTGCGTTGTCTCACCCCAGGGCCCGCTGGTGGTGTCCAAAGTCCAGTTGCCGTCTGGGCCAGGCACGTAATTGAAGCAGGGCGCTGCGTCGGCATCCACGCTCCATGACAGCTGCACCTGCCCCGCTGGCAGCTGGCTGGGCTGTGTATCCGCTTTACTGCTGCTGCCGCTGCTGGTACCGCAGCTGTTTAGGAGGGCAGACCTGCAGCACGTGTGCACACGGCAGAGCGAGGGCAGGTCAGTGTGTCTCCACAAATAGCAGCAGCAGCTGCTGTGCTGGCATGCAGACTCCAGCCCTGCACAACAGCCTGCTAGCCACACTCACAACGCCTCTGCCGCCTCAGCGCTGCCGGCTGCTGCCGCCTCTGCCTGTCGAAGGCAGTCGCTGCCAGCGGCCTGAAGTGCCGAGCAACACGGCTTGTCCGGTGCAGCAGTTTCGGCAGAGCGGCACAGGGCAAACGCCTGGCTCAGCGCACTCCTGCACGCCTCATCACCATTCAGGGCTCTGAGTGCTCTGCCGCTGCTGGCCAAGGTCCTGCGTCCCAGCAGGGCCTGTGAAGGGAGAGGCAAGCAGGGTGCCAAGTCTGAGGGACGGCAGCGGCGGCGGCAGCGGCAGCGGCAGCGGGAGTAGTGGCAAGCGCCTGGGCTGATTCCGGCGGCTCTGGTCTCGCAGACCAGCACAGATGTGCGGAAGAGCTGCCTGGGCGGCGGGAAGCGGTGGAGCACGCACCTGCGGCCCAGCCCTTGGTTCGGCGCGTGCGGCGGCAAGTGCCGCCAGCTGCAGCAGGCACAGCCCCAGAAACAGTGCGTGCCGCATGCCGGGCAGCCGGGCTAGCGCATCCTGCCCCCCTGCTCGCCGCTGACCGCCGGCGCGCGTGTGTTCAGCGCTCTCCCGCAGCTTGGCTGGCTGCCAGACGAGTCCTATCGGTGATGCAAGCGTACCGCCGCAGCCTGGGGGCCTACCTGAGCCAAGGGGGCGCCGCCGACGTGCGCGCTGTGCCGCCGTCCCTGCCGTCGGACTTGGGGCGGCCAGCTGGTGCTGCTGTGGCACAGGAAGCACCGATCTGCATCATCATATGCCATGCTATGTGAACTTACATGAAGCAGGGTTCGCTAGGGCAGGCAGGGTGGGTGCATGCGTGCACAGCAGCAAGGCAAGTATTCAAGTGCGAGGGAACAAGACAGGGCGGGGCACTCATCAGCTGATCCGGTGAGCACGGTGGAAGATGCGACAGACCCGGCCAGCAGGCAGGCTTTGACTTAATTCTTGCTTCCAAGTCCAGCTGTGTGCCGGTTCAGGCATCTAACATGCTCAGCACTGTCCACAAGACCGGCTGGGGCAGGTGGCACTGCAGGCGCTTCTGGGTGCGGGCCAGGCAAAGGGCCGCCATGCACAGGCGCAGCCGGTCCGCTGGCGGCAGGTGGCGCACCAGGCTGGCGGCTTGCTCGACAGAGTGCTCCAGGGCCGCCGGCAGCACCCGCCCCAGGCCGGGGCACTGTGCGGGCAGCAGCGCCCACAGTGTGGGGCTCAGGGGCAGGCGAGCCCGTGCAAAGCCGGCAAAGAGGGGCGCCAGCTGGGGCCCGCCGCTCTTCAGCGCACGCAGCACAGCGCGCGCGTCGCCGTGCGGCAGCAGGGCGCATACCGTGTCGGGCTGCGTAGCTGCATCCAAAATGAGCTCCACCGCTACATCGATGGGCAGGTGGCCGTGGAAAGTACGGGCGCTGGCGGCCGCTGGCGCTGCGGCGAGCAGCACAGACAGGGCAGGCGGGTGGCCGTTGGTAGCAGCCACATGCGCCGGCATCCAGCCATCGCCATCACGTGCTGTGGCACATTCTGGGCAAGCAGCCAGCAGGAGGCTCAGCACTGCGCTGTGTCCATGCTGCGCTGCGGCGTGTGCAGGCAAGAAGCCCTGCGCTTCTGCCACCTGTGCCGTTTGCGGGGCTGCAGCCAGCAGCAGTTGCACCACTGCAACGCTGCCATGTTTGGCTGCGGCATGGAGCGGGGTCATGGCGTTGAAGCTGGCAGTGGCGGCTGTCTCTGGCGCATGGCGCAGCAGCGCCTCCAATGCAGCCGGATTGCCGTACTTGGCTGCAACAAAGGTGGCCGTCATGCCTTCGTGATCCACGGCGGTTGCCAGCTGAGGCGCGGCAGCTAGCAGAGTTTCAATGCAGGGCACGCTGCCATTCACGGCCGCAGCATGCAGTGCGTGCTGCCCATACTCGTTGGCTGCCACCGCAGCCGCGGGGTTGGACTCCACTAGCACAGCCAGCGCCTGTGCGCAGCCCCTCATGGCTGCCCACATTGTGGTTGTCAAGGAGCAGTCCACCGCTGCGGCAATGCTGGGTGCCACCTCCAGCAGCTGCTGCAGCAGCTCCACGCCGTTGAGCTCTGCGGCCCTGCAGGCTAGCCCTGCCGGCAGCGCCTCCACAGCCGCGCATGGGTCCGGCAGCGCTGCCAGCAGCAGCGCAACGGGCGCTGAGGCGCAGTGAGCTGCGGTGTCCAGTGCGCCCTCCACCGCTGCAGCCAGCGCGCCGTCTGCCTGCGCCAGCGAGGGCGCTGCCGCCAGCAGCAGCTGAGCCGCTTGATCGTGGCCAGTGCTGAGGGCTGCCAGCAGCAGGCCTGCCCCGCCTGGAGGCAGCTGTCTTTCTGCGCGCAGGGGCAGGGCAGAAGCCATCGGCAACTGGTACGAAGCAGCGCAACATGGCAGCAGCTCTGACGCACTCGGCAAGCCTGGTGCGAGCGTTGACTGAATTAACATGCACCCACCTAGAGCCTCCATCGCGCAGTCATCCAGCTGCTCCACAATGTCCTCAAAAGAGGCGCATGCAACATCCACGCCGAACTGTGCACCCAGCAGATCCAGCCTGCGCTCAGGGCAGGGGCAGGGCGCCGCAGAGCATCGTGAGGCGGGTAGTTGGGTGCCGTAGTGATGCAGACAGAGCGCGGTAACATCCAATCTTGCCGGCAACATGGCTGCACGCCGCCAGCGCACCGTGGCGGCCTCAGCGTGCCCCTCAGCTGTGCTTGCAGGGGTGCCAAATCTTGCCCCTCATCCACAGCTGCCCTGACTGCGGTTCATTGAATGGGGACATTCCAGCGTGGCTTTTGGCATTACCAGCGCATCAGGTAGACAGTGCAACGCCCGCTGTGCAGCAGGTGACAGCGGCAACACGTTGTGCTGGTGCACGGTGCAGGCTGCAGCGGGTACGTGCACGCACAGAGCCGCCAGGCGCTCACTTGTCAGTGCGTCACAAATGAGCAGGGCCGCTTGCTCAGATGCCACTGGATCGACCACGTGGTCCTCGCCCTGATGTGGGAACACGACCTGCCGAAGAAGAGGGAGCCACTGTTGGCGAGCGGTGAGCGGCAGCGGTGGCCAGGGGCAGTGGCGTGGTGAGCAGCAGCAACGCGGCGGGAGGTGCCCCAAGCATTCCCACAGCTGGTCTCTCGCCTGAAGTGCGCCCGGGAAGTCCTGGGAGAGCCGCACCGCGGCTTCGGGCGCGGCCATCGCCGTCTCAGAGCGCTGGTTGTGTCGGCAGCTGGTCAGGAACGATTGGAATGACAAGAGGCGGCGATCGCACTGAACCGCTCGCCGACATCCGACACTCGCTCAAGGGCGCCGGCGGTGCCGCTGCGCCGCGGCGCCTGCCATGCAGCACGGGATGCGCAGTTGCTGGAGCTTTGGATGCAGCCCCGCTGTCCCCTAAACAGCTGCAGGTGGGTGAAAACGACTTATGCAACCGTCCACTTCAGCGCAGCATCCCCCCGGCAAGAGCGTATGCTCGGGTGCCCGCCCCGCCGCCCGCCCAAGTTCCCCATCACTATGTGCGCGCAATGAGAGCCGCAGCCGCAGCTCTGCTCTCTGCTGCTGCTCAGCCTGGCTGCCGCGGCGGGGCACGCCTCCGCGGCGCTCGGCCTGGGTTCGAGCTTAATCCCAGACAACATATTCTACCGGCAACTCGGCCAGGACGAGGTGGCGGTGTTTGCACCCGGCGTGCAGTTCGCGGGCCACCACTTTCGGATGGATGCAATGCAACACAGCCATGGGGCACAGAATCCAGCTGCTGGCCTCGCATGGAAGTCACGGTGGGCATGCTGAAGCGGCGGGCCAGCAGGTGGCGCTGCACATTTCGCCCTGCCGCGCAGCCGAAAGCCAAGGCTGCTTGCGGCTGTAGCCGACAGGGGCAGTGACCAGCATCTGCTGCTTTCAAACTCCCAAGGAAGCTGCAGCAGCCTGCTGCATGCATGCCTAGCAGAGGTCCAACAGCCCCAGAACCCTGCAGTAGGGAAGGCAGGCAGGCAGTTGTAGACATGGTCACCTCCGGCGGACAGCGTGGAGGCGGGCACGAGAAAGCAGGGGCATCGGCATCGCCTGCCGCATTCTGACGCTGAGACTGCCCTGCCTAGGTGCCAAACCATAACGATTTGACCTTAATCTGCATTACAAGGCCTGGAAGCACTGAAAGCCAGACCACCATGTCAAACTTCCCACACCACAACGGCCAGCCCAGCGCACCGAGGTGGATCCAGCATCTCCCTCCTCAGCTGCAGCCGTGCTCGGAGATTCTGCCCTCAACAGCGGCCACCATGACTGCGAACGCAGGAGGCAGCAGTCATCCTTCGGTTGTCATCTTTCGTTCGTGGAACGCGAGTCTGGGGTGCAAGGCAGCTAGAAGGCGACAGGGAAGGCACCTTTGAAGGTGGCGAGCAGCAAGATGGAGCATGCAAGGCCGCCTCTCACGGTTCCACTCACTGTCTGGCACTCGGCAACAAGGTCAGGAGGCTCTGCAATTCCGGCTGATCCACATGCAGCCCTTACTTAATGCAAATTCAAGACTGCCATCTGCAGGACAGAACCACAGCCCCATCGGCCAGCGGCGAGCGGCGAGTGGTGAGCGGCAGGGGCGGTGGCTGGTGGTGGCATGGCGAGCAGCACCGATGTGGCGGGCGAGGTCCCCACATGCTCCGGGCAGCTGATCGCTTGCCTGGAATGCGCCCGGGAAGTCCTGGGAGGCCCGCACCGCGGCTTTCGGCGCGGCCATCGCCGGCTCAGAGCGCTGGGCCCAAAGGGCAGCGGCAATTCACGCTAGACTGGGCATCAGAGATCGCAATGAAGCAGCTCGCCGACATACGACCCTTGCTCAGGGGCGGCGGCATGGCAGGCGGGGTCGCCGCTGCGGCTGCGCCGCGGCGCCGCGGCGCCTGCATGCAGCAGCCTGCTTGGGCAGCTGAGGGCCTTTGGATGCAGCCCCGCTGTCCACCTGGACAGGTGCACTGCGGAAGTTGCTGCCGCTTGGCTGACATGAACCCAGGTACCCTTGCAGCCGCTCCGGCCGGCAGGACAGGCGGGACTGCAGGTGGCCCTCCCTCGAGCTATCGCTTGCAATGTTGCAGCGTGCCACATGGGGCGGCAGGGTTTTGGCTGGAAGGATGGCAGGGCATAACCATGGTGTGCCGGAGGCAGCTGCAAACGTGCACCTGCCCCAGCTGCGCGTGGCGAGCTTGCCGTCCCGGGCCGGCGGTCCTAAGCGCAAGGTAAGTGGGGCTCTTAAGGGGGCACAGGGCGGCGCCGCCGGGCCATGCCTCCCATCCCAGCGCAGCGGCACGTGGGCCACACTGCCTGCTCCAGCATGCCACCTCAAGGGGCGCATGGCAGTGCACCAATAAAGGCGCCGTGGTGGGATCCCCAGGCGAGACCGCCCTTCGGGCGCCCCGCCCGGCGCATTGGGTTCGCTCACAAGGGGGGCGTCTGAGCCCCCCAGCCGGGCTGGCAGCACTGCTACAATGGCCTGGCACAGGAGGCCCATGAGCACGGACTGGGGCAGCACTGCACCACCAGCTGTGGGTGGCTTCCCCACCAGGCGCGTCCGGCAGCCCTCAGCGCAGCACCCCCCGGCAGGGGCGTATGCTGGGGTGCCCGCCCCGCCGCCCGCCCAAGTTCCCCATCACCATGTGCGCGCAATGAGAGCCGCAGCCGCAGCTCTGCTGCTGCTCAGCCTGGCTGCCGCGGCGGGGCACGCCTCCGCGGCGCTCGGCCTGGGTTCGAGCTTAATCCCAGACAACATATTCTACCGGCAACTCGGCCAGGACGAGGTGGCGGTGTTTGCGCCCGGCGTGCAGTTCGCGGGCCAGCCCCTCCGCAACGCGACCACCTCCTCCGCCGAGGCCTGCGCCCAGCTGTGCTCCAAGGGCAGGGACTGCGATCTGTTCAACTTCGTGGGCGGAGGCGTGCAGGTGGGGAGCCAGCGCCGCTCGCGGCCGACGCCGGCCCCGCCTACCCCCACCGAGGGGCCATTTTGTTGCTGACGGTTGGCCCCGTTTCTGCTGCTCGCAGGCTGGCACGTGCATCCTGCTGTCGCTGGGATGCACCATCGCCCCGACAGTGGCCTCGCCCCCTACCGGCGTGGCCTCGTCGGCGCTGACCGCAGGTGCATGCTACGCACGGGTGCTGCTCGCGTGCGCTGCCTTGCATGGCGGCCTGGGAGAGGCAGGGCACGCAAGCCACCGTTGTTTGTACCTGGTCGCAATACCGTTGCGTGTCCGCGGCCCCCGGATCCCCAGCTGTGGCACCTGCCTTGCGCTCGCCAGCTGACCGACGCCTACCATGCATGCCCGATGCCTCCCACATGTGCAGGCTTCCCCATACGTGAGCGCCTAGTTGACCTGCCCGGATTCACGGCCCAGGCAGGACAGGTGAGACTGCCGCCGGTGTGCACCAGCCGCACTGCGCGCCGCACAGGCTGCACGGCGGCCCTTCCGCTCCTGCGCCTCTTGCAGCAGCGTCTGTGAGCGCACCAACAGCTCGGATGTCGCATCACGAGCCGCCCCAACGGCGCCGCGCCATGCCTGCAGGGTGTGCCAGGAGCAGACCTGCAGTGCAACCAGACGGTCATCCCCGGCAAATGCGCGGTCAACTCAGTCTTAGATGCAGTCGTGCTGTGCACGCGGGTGCCCAACTGCGAAGCGGTAGTGCACTACCCAAACGGTGAGGCTCTGCCCGCTTGCTGCCGGCGTTGTGCCCCTGTGGTGGCTGCCAATCCTGTGGATGTGTGCAGCGCAGCCATGTATCGCACCGCACACATCTGCAGCGTGTGGCAGTGCTGCCGAATGCAGCCGGGGCAGGCCGTGCCGCACCGCACTGCCGTGGCCTCTGTCCGCATGCCCTTGAACCCTGCTATGCTCCGCTCTTTGACTTGGGCAGGGACCGACGGCTGCTCGGAGCCCGTTGCGCTGCTGGTGCACGATGGGTTGACGCAGAGCGGCGCGTTCATGTCTCCCAACGTGGACACTTTGTCGCGAGTGGACTCAAATGAGCTGGTCAGTCGGCTGGCAGAGGCAGCGAGGAGGGGGCTGGAGCCTGCACTGCGTCATGATTGTAACAGCGGCAGTATGCAGCCCTCAGAGTCAGCACCGGCGCAGCATGCGCATGGCGCTGCTGCCGGCCAGCATGTGCCGCTGCAGAGCAGCTGCCGCGTCCTGCTCCATCCATGCACCTGGCCTCACTGCTCAGCAACATTCTTGGTCCGCTGTTACGCAGACACACACCACACTCATGGCGCCCGATGGGCTGGTGCTGCTGCCCGAAGAGGGCGCACCCAGCGGCGGGGCGGCGGCAGGCAGCGCCAACCAAACATACTATGGCTGCATTGTGGCCGACAATGTGCTGCTGTCTGGCTCGCCAGTCACAGTGCTGGATGGCGCAGCGACAGCCGAGGCCTGCTGCCGCATGTGCCGCAACAACAGCCAGTGCCAGATCTTTCAGTACTGCGACCGCCCCGCTGGCTGCTCATTCCAGTATGGGCCATACGCCATTGAGCTCAAGCACCAGCAGTGTGAGTGGGCCTGGCCAGCTGACAGCAGGGCAGTCGGCGCGTGTTGTTGGCTCCCGGCTTGCACCGCCTCTCTGCTGCCGCCGACTTTGCGGCCCAGCTGGGGCCTGTTACTTGGTGCGTGCTTGCTTGGTTTGGCTTGGCCTGGCTTGCAAGCGCCGTTGTGTGCCCGCCCCCCCACTGCTTCTGCAGGCAAGCTGATGAGCAACAGCGCTGTGGCGCTGCCCATCGGATTTGTGAGTGCTGTATCAGTGGGTGGGGGCGAGGCCTCGTGCCACTGTTTCGGGGCGCACAGGGCTGCAAGCCTGCCTGCCCGGTGGTGCACCTGTGCCTTTGCTGGGTTTGCTCTAAATCACAGCGCAGGGGCATGCACAACGCCGCCTTTGCTAACAACACAGCCATAGCCCTGCTGTATCTGCTCCTCCTGCCCACACCCTGCCATGCTGCCCCCTTCAACTGCCCTGCAGCCCCCAGCCGTGGTCGAGAGAGGGCCGGCGGTGCCGTTTATTGGAGGCCTCCCGCTGCAGTTCCTGCCGCCCGAGGTGCCTGGCTATGAGCGGCTGCCGGGGAGCAACCAGTTTGCATATGCTGGTGGCAGCTTCACCTGCCCCTTCTCTGTCAAGTGAGCTGGGCAGGTCATGCTTTGGGGGCAGAGCAGTGGTTCGTAGCCAGTGTGATGCAGCCTGCGTGCCGCTGCTAGTTGGTGGATAGGCAGCAGCGCACCCCGTGGGCTGTGGCTGCAGCAGCCGGCCTGTCAAGGGATGCCCCCCGCAGCCGGCTGTCCTCCCCTGCTCCTGTCCCCTTGGATATTTTTGCTCTGTTCTACTCTATTCCACTCCTCCTTTCATCTATTCTGCTCCACTCCACCCCTTCTTTGCTCCAGCAGCGCCCAGACCCTGGAATGCGTGGTGGCTGGCACGCCGCAGGACGTGGCCCAGACCTGCCAGCAGCTGAAGGAGTGCGCAGGCTTCATTCTCAGCCCAGGCGCGGGCAGGGGCAGGGGCAATGTGGTGTGCGCCTGGCTGGTTGGGCAATGCTGCAGCCTGGCTGGGCGGCGCTGCTGCCCTGCGATGCAGGCGCCAGGCGGCACCGTCTGCCTGCTGTCTGTCCCGTGTATCTGCAGCCTGCCAAGCTGCCACCCGACTTTCTGACGATGTGTCCGCCGCCAATCACATTCCTACTCCGCAGGGCAGGAGCCCGGCCAGGTCACTGCCGTGCTGAAGACGAACATCGACAACTCGTCCATTGGGCTGAGCCCCACCAATGCCCTGTACCTGCTGGAGGCGGGGAGCAGCAGCACGGGTGGAGGCAGCACAGGCGGCAGCACCACCGGCACCAGCACCAGCAGCAGCGACGGCGACAGCGGCCTGGCGGCCGGCGCGATTGCCGGCATCGCTGTGGGTGCTGCAGTGGCGGTTGCGGCTGCTGCGGCGGCCGCCTGGCTGTTTGTGCAGCGGCGGCGGCGCAGCGTGCTGGGCAGCGGGCCCAGCGTGGGGGATGGGCAGCTGAAGGAGGATCAGCTGCCTACTGTGGTGGTGGCTGGAGGCAAGCTGGGCGGGGATGACAACGGCGGCCCCCCTCCCACCGGCAGTGCCCCGCCCTCGGGCAGCACAGTTGCGTCCGCGCTGACGCAGAGCAGCATGGCAGCAAGCGGGTGGACAAGCCCAGGCAGCGACTGTGCGCCGCAGGCAGCCGCCATTCGCAGCGTGATGCACCCGGCGAGCTCGGGCATCGGCCCCGTCCGGCAGCCCAGCCCGTTTGCGGGTGGGCCACGACCGGGAGCTGCCCCCAGCCCATTTGCGGGCGGGCCGCGGCCCGCAGTTTCCCCCAGCCCGTTTGCTGGTGGCCCCAGGTTAGCAGCCACTGCCACCAGCCCGTTTGCCGGTGGCCCGCGGCCCGCAGCCCCAGCCGTCAACCCGTTTGCGGGCGGGCCGATGCTGGGCAGCAGCACGGGCCCCAGCTCTCCTGGCAGCCTGGCAGCGGGTGGCGACCAACCCAGCAGCGCCCACTCAAGCGGCAACGGCTCCTTTATGGCGGCAGCATCCAGAGCCAGCAGCGGCATGTATCCAAGCTCGCATCCGTCTGCACGGGCGAGCTTTGACAGCCCAGGCAGCATCCTGGCGCGTGGCGGCCCGCAGCGCTCTGCGCCTCTGGGCGGCGCGGCAGTCCTACCTGCCAGCAGCTTTGGTCTGGGGGGGCCATACCCGAGCGTACCCACTGGCGTGCGCTCGGTGGCCGCGGCTGGCACGGCGCCCGCTGCAAGTCCCTTTGCGGCCATGCGCGCCCGCACCACGGCAGTGCCCTCCGCGCCTGTGTCGATTGCTGGCGAGCAGCAGGGCGTGACCAGCCCGCCGCGCAGCTACGGCAGCTCGGGAGCGCAGTCCATACCTTCTGGAATCATGTCGGGCATGAGCAGCGTGTCAGTCACCGACTGCGGCTCCGGCTCTCAGTCGCAACATTTGGTGCTGCCCGAGGCGAGTGGTGGGGCTTGGAGGGGCAGGGAGGGGCTGGGAGGGGCAGGTGCCTACGGGCGGGTGGCTGCGCAGGCGTGCGTGGCGGGCCAACATAGCTTGCTCCGCTAACAGTGCATCTGTCCCGCTTGCAGTGAGGCTTGGTCCATTCTGTCTGGGGCACAACCCCGGCTCAACCTGCCCCCGTCCATTTCCACCGCCCCCATTTGTTCCTGTGCAGCTGGCCGAACATGTGGCGCAGTGGGATGCCGACCAACAGGACGGCGAGCAGCTGGCGGTAGTGGGCGGCGAGCTGCACACCGAGCAGTCGCTGCTGGCTTCCGGCACGCTCAGCAAGAGCCTGCAGGACTGGCTGGTGGACGTGTCGGAGATTGAGTACTTGGTGCGCTGCTGTGTGCCTTGCTGTTTTGCTGTTGCACCCAGGTGGTGCCCTGCCAACTGCTGCGCTGTGCCACTGGCCGGTTTGTGGAGGGTATGGTATCGCGCTCTGTGGTGCTGGCGATTGAGTGCCCTGGTGTTTGGCATGCATGCTGTGCAGCGAGCAGCCCATGGTGACGCCTTGCGCGTTGACAAAGCCCACTTTTTGCACCACGCTTGCGCTGCAGCGCTGGCCAGACGGCAGGCTTCAGGAGCTTGGGCGCGGAGCCAGGTGGGCTGCTGATGCCGCACACTGCCATGCAGGGGTGCTTGTGCTGGGCTGCACCATGCCGGCTGGCCCTGCTCTAGCTCAGCTTGCAGGCGGACGCAATTCTCTCCACATGTGCTGACGTGTCTGCCGTGCCTGCTGTGCCTGTCGTGCCTGCTGTGCAGCGGCGTGGTCTACAAAGCTCGGTTCCGTGGGGAGACTGTGTAAGTGCTGCCTGCTGACCAAGCTGCTGTGCTTGGTACATGCCGTTTGTTTGGTGCAAACTCTGTCAAGCGCTGAGAAGGTCGAGGGTCTGCAGCCCAGGCACCCCATCGTACACTGGCACACCCTGGCTTGCAAGTGCTGTGCAAGCAATGTGCGCCCTGTGTCTTTCCTGCTTGCTGTAGTGCTGCCACGCTGGTTGAGCTTATGTTTCTCCGGTTCCTGCATCTTCCCGTGAGATGCAGCGCTGCCAAGGAGGTCGACCTTGGGCGCTCAGCTGCCGTCCAGTCGCTGTTCGTGACGGTGGGTGGCTGCAACGGCTGCTGGCCGTTGTGCGCCAGCTGGTCTGCGCCGCAGCAGCGGTGCTGCGTTCATGTGCTGTTGATTGCGGTGGGCAGAACCTGCAAGGAAGTCTGTTGGAGAGCGCAGCAGACAATGTCCAGCAATGGGTGTGCCCTCTCCCATGCAGGAGGCTGAGCGGCTGCACCAGCTGCGCCACGCCAACATCGTGACGCCGTATGGCGTCTGCCTGGCGGGGCCCATTGGTATCCTGCTCATGGTGAGCGCCAGCTTGTGCTGCCAGCTTGTGCTTCCACCCTGCCCTCGCTCTCTCTTGTTTGTTCTGCCTGCCACCCTGTTAGCACTGTCTCATGTGTCCTCGCACATGTGTGCTGCCCCGCGCCCCTGCCCGCGCCGCCCCACACAACCCAACTGCGCCACCACCTTGTTTGCAGGAGTATGCGGCGGGGCGGGACCTGCACTCTGCGCTGCAAATCCGCAAGCAGGGCACCAGCGAGCGCTTGTTTGGCTGGTGAGCTACGGTTGGTGCACGGCAGGCGGTTTACATAGAGCACAGCACTTGGCCTGCCGGACTGTGTGCCCCGTGGACGCAGCCAGTGGTGCCGGCCAGCCTGCGGCAGGCGGCGGGCGTAGGGGGACAGGAGGCACACTTGAGCTCACAGCCCACCCGTGTTTCCCGTGTGGCAGGTATGGCCGCGGGCGGATTGTTGCCTACGACCTGTCACGAGCCATGAACGCCTTGCATGCAAAGGTGGGTGGTGCGCCTGCGTGCAATTGAGCGCCCTGCATGCCCCGGTGTGTGGTGCGGCGGCGGGCTCTGCTGCAGCCACAGAGGCGCGTGTCGCAGGGACACCTCCAGCGGTTGTCTCATCTGGACATCGGAAGCTCCCCGCCAGTTTTGCACCCCACCCTGCCTGTCACCCCTGCCCTGAATTGGTACGCCCTTTCCCTCCCATCCTGCCCCCAGGGCGTTGCCCACCTGGACATCAAGAGCTCCCTGCCAGTTGCCCTTGCATCCTGCCCTGCCTCACCTCTCACACAACGCCCATTCCCCTCCCATCCTGCCCTCAGGGTGTTGCCCACCTGGACATCAAGAGCTCCAACGTCCTGCTGACCAGCAGCGGCACCGCCAAGCTTGCGGGTGAGGCCTCACAGCAGTCGCTGGCGGCGGACTCGTGCCGGCCATGCGGTGGCAGCCTGCCAAGCGCGCCTGAGCAAGCATGTGCCGTGCACCCCAACAGCCCAGCCTGGCTGCGGTTCCATCTGCTCAGTTGCAAACGCCGCACACATCCGGAATGGCACCTGCCGAAGCTGCCCGCATGCTGCCTTCTGTTGATTTCGTGCCTGCTTCAACTCTCCGTCAACCCTCCTCTGCCCCGGTGTGCAGATGTGGGCGCCGCACACATTCAGCGTGGCACCTACCTGTCAGAGCTGCCCGCTGGCTCTGTTGGAACCTTTGCTTGGATGGCCCCAGAGATGATGCTGGGCCAGAAATGTGGGTACCCCTGCTGCTGTTCTGTGCGCTGTGCTGTACTGGAAGTTGCTGCTTGCGCTGGTGTGGGGCTGTGCCGGCGAGTGCGCCTGGGGTTGTCCACCTGGCCTGCCACGCCGCCGCATGTGTGGTCCCTGCCGCACGTGCTCGGCTGCACAGCCCACATGCCTACCGCCCCAACCAACTTCCCCATGCTTGGCAGGCACCAAGGCCGCCGATTTGTTCTCCTTTGGCGTGGTCCTGTGGGTGAGGAAGCGGATTTACTCATCTCTATTTAGATTGCTGTGATTGCTTGCAGCGCGTGCAATGACCCCAAGCATGGGTTTAAGCAGCAGCTGCCAGACCCACCAATGCGTTGGACAAGTTGTTGCGCCCGGCCATGGCCGCCTGCCCCCCGCCTGCCTGCCGCTTCAGCCTGCTGTGTCAACCCACTGCCTGCCACTGCTTACCCGCCGCCGCAGGAGATTGTGACTGGTGAGGCACCGCAGCGCGGCTCCATGCGCTTGCCTCGCGTGCCCGAGGAGTGCCCACAGGTGTGCTGGGCGGTAGCTGGTATGGGTTGGGTTGGGTTGGGTTGGGGCATTGCAGCCAGAGCAGCGCATAGGAAGGTTCGGAGGAGTGCCCACAGGCTGGGCTGGGGCAGGGAGTCAAGGGTTTGCCTTTTTGGCGTACGGTGTCTGCGAACAAGGAGGCGCAGCTGATGGTGCATCTCAGCACCCAACCTCCATGGCCATTTATTTATGCATCTGATACAGCCATCTGTTTATGCAGCTGCAGCATGCACCACTGCCAACCTGTTTCCGCGCTGCTTCATGGCCTGGCCCCCCTGCAGGAAGTGGCAGATCTGATTGAGCGCTGCATGCGGCTGGAGGTGTCGGAGCGGCCCACCGCGCAGCAGCTCATGCTGCAGCTAGAGGAGCTGTCGGAGCGGGGCCGCTTCCGCCAGCACACAGCCACCAGCAAGGCCGCTGCTGTCGCCGCAGCCGTCATTGGCAAGGGCGGCGGGCCCGGCAAGTCTTCTGCACCCAACAGTAGGTCGCCGGGAAGCAGCAGGTCGCCGGCAGCCGGCAGCGGCTCGCCGGCTGCCACCTGGAATTATAGCTAGCCGGGCAGACGCGCCGTTGCGGCAAGCGTTGCCGCCGCACACCTGCTGCCTGGCCGCTGCGCCCGGTGCCCAGCCAACGCCCTGCTGCCGCAGACCCGCCGCCTGGCCGCCTCGCGGCGCGTCTGCGGGCACCCGTTCGCACCCTCTGCGGATGCAGCATGTACCTGTGCAAGGTGCCTTGTTCTCTTGTTCCAGCCCAAAAGGCCTCTTTTTCCTGCCAACCCCTCGGCTTTGACTTGTCGCCCTTTTATTTCTTCACCCACTTTGCCAGCCTTCGGGCCCCCGCCCCCTTCACCACACACCGACGCAGACCCAACAAACGAATGCCTGTTCTCACACAGCACCCTGGGCCCGATCTTGCCTGCCCATGCTCTCAAACCGTGCTAAGCTGCCCGCAAGCGCTGTGTGCGGCCACGTTACTAATCGCCTCAGGGCTGCTGTCTGCTCACCCGTCCACCCACCAATCCGCACTCGCTGCCCATGTTCGCGTACCTTTTTGCACCTGCCTTCACCCCTGCTCTCCATCCCCGCAGTCTCTTCTGGCTTTTCATTCCTTCTGCATTCATGCCGCTCGTGTGGCTCCCCCCCTCTGCCGAGGCCTTGCCTCATGGCGTGGCCTCGTTCCAACCTGATTCGCCCCAAGACTTACATAGAGTTGGTGCCTGCCGCTGGATCGCGGTTGCAACAGATCGAACCGAGCCGTGCGCCAGGTGCAGGCAGAGCTGAAGGCAAGGGCGTGGATGCAGGCGCCCCACAGCCCGGCGTGGCCCCGCCATCACTGCCGCTGCCGCCGCTGCCGATGGCAGTCTGTGCCCTGCATGCAAGGGTTTGTGCACCGCCGCATCGGCGTGCGGATGTAGAACGATTTGCAAATCCGGCAGCTGAGCGTCCCACGTCCCACGGCGAGGCCGGCAGCCGAGCTCGCGCTTGCGGCCCTCCCAGCCCCGCGGGGCGGCTACCCCTCGTCTAGGAGGGCTTCGCTCGACAGCAAGCAGCGCGGCGGTGGTGC
Organism: Chlorella sp. CH2018; assembly: GCA_009928355.1. Taxonomy (NCBI): domain Eukaryota; kingdom Viridiplantae; phylum Chlorophyta; class Trebouxiophyceae; order Chlorellales; family Chlorellaceae; genus Chlorella; species Chlorella sp. CH2018. The sequence goes on along the minus strand of VIYQ01005007.1, from coordinate 25,267 downwards.
GCCGCGACCGCGGCCGCCCCACCGCCGCCTACTGCTGCAGCCGCCGCCCGTTCAGCTGAGGGCACACTCCCTGATGCCCAAGTGACACACCAGCATGAGGAGGGCTTGCAGCAACGCCTTTCTCGTCCTGTGCGTGGTGCTGCTTCCAGCACTGGCTGCTGCTGCGCTGGCCGACACTGTTGAAGGTGCGGCGTGCGTGCGACCTGCCGCTCCCACCGGTCGCGCCTTGCTGCTCGGTGGCATGCTGTGCCTTTGCCTCTGCATTTACTGCTCCCCATGCATGCAAGCCCGGTATTAACAAGTAGGACGCAGGGTTGCCCGTTGCAGAGGCAGCCATTATGCGCGAGCTGCGAGCGGCGGCAACGGCTGCTGTGGGTGGGCGGCCGCCGCTGTGCCCTGCGACAGCCAGGCTGGCCGGCTGGCGGCCAGAGGACAGCACCCACCACTGCCAATGGGCCCAAGTGGCCTGCAACACGCAGCAGCGTGTGACAAACATCGACCTCGCACAGCTGCCGGTCACGAGCGACGGCGCATCGCCGCTCACAGCCAGCGGCGATGGCCAGCTTGCAGGCGGCGGCAGCGTTGACAGTCGCGACGTCGACGAGGTCAATCGTGGCCCAGCCACCAGCCCAGGAGTGCTGCTACCATCGCTGGCGCGCCTGCCAGTGCTCAAGCGGCTGGTGTTTGAGACGTGTGACCTGTCCAGCAGCAGCATCCCTGTAGAGTGGGGCCAGCCTGGCGCGTTCCCGTCCCTTGCCGGGTGCGCCTGGGCGGGCGGTTGGTGGGTGCTGGGCAAGCTCTTTCAGATTCGCTTTCCCTACTGCCTTGTGCGAACATATTTCTCTGACAGGCTCACAAGCTGCATGTGTGCTCGGTTGGCTGCGATGCTGCCCGCCCTGCTCTAGCCTGCTCGCCCTGCTCGCGCCTGCCCTGCTCTGCCCTCCACTCCAGTCAGCGGATACGCCCTGTGCTCCCCCCGCAGGCTGATCGTGCACAGCCGAGGTTTCGGCGGCGGCTCCCAGCTGCCAGACATCCTGCCTGGCGCCCTGCCCGCCCTGAGGCTGCTGGACATCAGCTTGCTCGGCAATGCCAGCACCTTCCGGCCCACCCTGCCACCCAGCTGGGGCGCATCCCCCAAAGTGCTGCCCTCGCTCCAGAAGCTCATCCTGCAACTGCCAATCGTCGGGCCACTGCCGCCGCAATGGTCCCATGGCTTTGCCGGCCTCCGGTTGCTGTGGCTCAGCACTGAGGCTGTGGCTGGCCAGGGGGAACCCGACCTGGATTCCTGCCGGGCGCTGGCCGCCACTGCCGCCGGCCAGCCGGAGCGGATGCTGCCGGGCGCCTGGGCAGCCGGGTTCCCGGAGCTGCGGCACATGGAGATAAACTGCCTGCACCTCGGGGGCACACTGCCAGCCGCATGGGCAGCCGGCGGCTTCCCTGCTCTGGAAACCATGTGAGCGTGTGTGGGGCGGATGTGTGTGCCGGTGCCGTGTATGCAGACCGGCTGCTGCCTGCTTTGACAGGCTGGCTGCAACCTGGTGCGGCCGTATTGCCTTGTTGTGCTTGTTGCGTGTTTACATGCTGGAAGATGGCACACTATTGCCATGAACTGCTGGGGTGCCTGCTCTGACCTGCATGCTTTGCCTGCTCCTGTGCCTGCTCCCATTCGCACGCTGCCCAGCCGGCTTGCATTCAACCGCCTCAGCGGGACCCTGCCGCCGCACTTTTTCGCAAACCATCCCAGCCTCACGACACTGGAGGTAGGCATGGTTGGCTGCCGCCAATTGCTGTCAAGCATGCCATGCCTTGATGCAATGCTGACTGACCAGACAAGGGAGGCTGCACCCTGGACTGCCTCTTGGCTTGCATAGGCAGGAGCCGGCAGCTGTCGAAACAGCTGACAGCTCCCACACCCTGCACTTGCCTGCTCTGCAGCTGGACAGCAACCGCTTGAGCGGCACCCTTCCTCCAGAGTATGCTGCGTCTTGGGTGAGCCGCAGCTGTGACCCTTACAGCAGCAGCGAGTGTTGGTTGAGCCGCTGTGGTGGCTGTTAGAGCAGCAGCGGGGCTTGGGTGAGCCGCTGTGACCCTTGCAGCTGAATCTCATCGCTCCCTTGCTGCACCAGCACGATTCCACCAATCTCTTGCATCATAGCAGCAGCGGAAGCACGTCGCTCCCTTGCTGCGCTAGCTGTGCTGACGTCTGCGGATGCGTGCAGCAAGCTATCGCCTGTTCCAACCAGCTGGGGCCCCACCTCTCACTGCCGCCCCCGTTTGCAGGCGCACAGTCTGTCCCTCTCAGACAATGCGCTGCGCGGCCCGGCCTTCCCTGCAGCCTGGCTGCGGCCGGGTGCGTTTGCCGGCCTTGCCAAGCTGTCCGTGGGCGGCAACAACCAGATCACCGGCCTGCTGCCCGACCAACTGCCGTGGCCGGCGATTGTGGAGCTGTGAGCTTTTTTTTTTGTGAGCGAGGGGGGCGCTGGCGTTGTGCTTGCTACACCCTGCGCCATCATGCCTCTCATGCCTTGTTGGCGTCACTGGGCAGGATGGCTTGCAGGCTATGCAGCCCACATAAGAAGCCTGTGCAGCCCAGAGCAGAAGACTAAGCAGCCCAGAGCCCGACTTGATCGCACTCCCACTCTCTGCCGACAGTTTTGTCCACGACACAAGCATGGCAGGCACTGTCCCTGCCGCGTGGTGCCGGCAACCGCTCGCGCATTCACTCCGAAGCCTGTGGGTTTCGTGCAATGCTGTTTTCCGACTGGCATGGCTTTGACTGGGGTGCCGCCTATCAACATGCTGCTGCTCGTGGGAAGTCAGAAGCATGTGTGCATGCCTGCTGTATGGTGGCCCGCCAGTGCCCTCTGACCTCCAATTCAACGTCCAGCTGGCCCCATCCATCCGCACAGACGGGAGACGATTTTTCCTTGCCTCTCTTTCTTTGTTTTTGTATTCCCTCCTTCCTGCTGCGCAGTACATCGCCACACAGCTTGGCCGCCTGCCTACCTGCTCATCTGCCTACCTGCCCCTGCACCCTCCCGCCGCAGGCAAGCGTGGGGCACCGGCATATCCCCCCGACTGCCACGCTGCTTGGATGGCGAGCTCAAGTTTACGATGCACAGCAAGCGCCCTATCAATGGCGTTGTACCCGTGCTTGCCAGCGGCGCTGGCGGCCATGCCACAGCATCTGCTGCTGCGGAGGAGGAGGCGCATGTCCCTCACCAGAGCGCAGCCAGGACGGTTCCGCTGCTGGCCCTGCTGGCGCTGCTTGTTGTGGCAGCGGCCGTCGCCGCAGCGGTAGGCAGGGCACGGCAGCAGCGTGGGGGGCGGCGGCGGCTGAGCGGAGGGCTGGAGTTGCTTGCAGCCCAACAGGTGCCGCATTTGGGTAGAGACCTGCGCCCAGAAGGAGAGGCAGAAGCAGCACCTCTGTTCCCACGCAACCAGCTGCGGCAGGCGACGCTGGCAAGCGTGCAGCGGCGTGCGCGCGTGCGGCGGCAGCTGCAGCAAGCGCTAGCGGGGCGTAGCGGCGGCATCGAGCTGCTGCAGTTGGCAGAGGTGCATGCAGTGCTGGCGCATAACCTGGAGGGAGGCCAACAATCGGTAGCGGAACACAGCGGCAGCTCAGGCAGCAGCAGCAGCTTGGAGCATCTGAGCCGGCAGTGGGGCTTGTGCACCGACTCTCTGAGGCTGCAGCCGGGAGAGCTGGAGGTGAGGACTGAGCGTGGTGCACCCTGCGCAGGGTGGGGCCGCATTGGATGCTTGAACAGCGTGAGGCATCGTGCTGAAAGCCTTGCTTTCCGCACACCCATAGCTGTCCATCAGAGCACTTGCCAAGTGTAGTGCAGTGCACTCACAAGCAGCCCTCTGTCCTATTCGCCCCTGCCGCGCAGCTGACCAAGGGTGCGGATGGGCTGCCAGTAGTGATTGGCGAGGGCGCGCACGCTGTGGTCATGCTGGGCCTCCTGCAGGGCATGGAGGTGGCTGTCAAGGTGCGCTGCTGTGGTCATGCTGGGCCGCTGCCTGCGTAGCACGGAGGTATCGTCGTTGCGCTGCCAAGATGAGCCGCGACAGCACAGCCGCTGCCGAGCTGTTGCAAGCGCAAACGCACAAAGAGGGACTGCTGAGCGCAACCGGCTTTTTCGGTCGCTAGCTGCCCCTACCTGCAGGCATTTGAGCTGGCAGATGGCGTCGCCTCGCGCCGCATGTGGCAGGAGGTGGCGCTGCTGCGGGACTGCGTGCACGAGCGACTGGTGCCGCTGTATGGCGTTGCCATGTCGGTAAGGAACGGCGTGGTTAGCGCGGACGAGCTGTTGCATTGCTTGCAGAGCCATGGGTTGTTGGGAACATTTGCAGCGACTGGCAGCTGCCTCTGAAAGCTGCGCTCTCCCTGACGTGGTGCTGCAGGGCAATCTGCTGCTGCTGGTGCAGCGTCTGATGCACGGCGGCAGCCTGCAGCTGGCGCTACAGCAGGCGGGGAAGCGGGAGGCGCTGCGCTGGGGGGCCAGGTGGGAAGCAGGATACATGGGGCAGGGGAGGCGGTTTGAAGGGGGTGGAGAGGCGTGGTCACCGCCGGCAGCTCTGCGCAGCTCGAGTGTTTTGGTGCAAGTGCGTGGTGCACGGTGCATTGCTCGCAAATTGGGCCAACTCCACCTGCACCTCCATGCACTGCTCCTTGGCTGGGCAGCGGCCGCCGTGTGGCGCTGGACATTGCAGAGGGCCTTGCCTTCCTGCACGCCCGCCAAACGCTGCATGCCGACCTCAAACCCAGGTGAGAGGATGGGAGTGCATGCTGCGCGCGGGCTGGTGAACAGCTTCGGAAGCACTGCTGCCGGGGCTGCCTGGGCAAGTGGCAGCGGCTGCTGCTTTCCCAGCTGCAGACACCCTCTCCTCACACCCCTGTGGTTGCAACCTTTTGCATCAGTTGCCCTGCCCACTGCGTCCCATCTGCCGCAGCAACGTGCTGCTGAGTGGGAGCCTGCGTGCCTGCCTGGCAGACCTCAGCATGTCGCGCGTGCTGCAGGGCACAGCATGCACAGCACACGGCGGCACGGCGTGCTACGCAGGTGGGCGTCAGTGCACAGCGTTACACATCTGCCGGAGGGTGGCTGACTGCTGCTGTTGCAGGGTGCAGTGCCAACCATCGGCGCCAGCATACCTGCTGGCCTGTAGCATGCGTCGCTCACCGCAGCTCACACCCCTGCTCTGCCCTGCAGCGCCAGAGCAGCTGATGGGAGAGCGGTGCACCCTGGCAGCCGACATGTAAGCCGGAGAGGGTGCACGGTCCAGCGCTCGCCTGCACTGCCGCCTGTCTGATTCCTGTATGACATGTGGCGTTGTTCCCTGCTCCCATCATTCCAATCAGAGAACGCAACGCACCCATCCCATTGCAGGTACTCTCTGGGAGTGCTGCTGTGCGAGCTGATCAGCCAAGAGCCGGTGGTGCGGCGCGGCGGCTGGAGCCTGCCCTCCCCCGCCCAGTGCCCGGCGGCAGTTGTGGAGCTGATCCAGGCCTGCTTGTCCGTGGATCCGGCCCAGCGGCCCACGGCTGAGGCCGCGGTGCAGCTGCTGCGGCAGTGCGAGGGGTGAGAAGCTCCGCACTGGTGCCTACCTACTGAAAATGCAGTTCTAAGTGCAGTTCTACCTGTTTGCATTGATACAACAAGAACGAATGACATTTACCTTCCAGTTACAGAATCGGTGCCCGCTTACCATCTTGGTTTGAACTTGTTGTCCATTGGCTCACGATGCAGCTGTGTCATACTTCATTTCAGTCGCCGGTGCGGCATTCTTTCCTGAGCTCTTCAACAACTGCTTACACCTGCCTAGCAACGCGTGCAATACCAGATTCTTTCTCAAGCTGTCTTAGAGGCACCGTCGCAGCATGCAACACGTGCTGGCTGCACCGGCAAGCAGGGCAGGAGTCTGTGAGGCTCAGCTAGCCAGGATGGCCAGCATGCAGCCCGCCATCCAGCTGAGCACCGCCAGGATCCACCATGCCATTGGGGCCAGGCCCGGCGGTGCATCCTCCAGGAAAAAGTTCTCCAGCACCCACGCCATCGCATCGTTCACGGCCAGCTGCCGGCAGGGCCGCCAGCGGACGTGCAGCGGCTGGGTGGAAGGCGACGTTGGGCTGGGTCGCGAGCTTGGCAGTGGGCTGAGCCCGCCCCGGCTGCTGCCGATGCTGCTGCCGCTGTGCTGTGGGGAGTCAGCAGGCCCAGCTGGCTCTGGCGCTCGGCCGCCAGAACCAACGCCCCGTCCCTCTGCCCGCTGCCGCTGCGCCTGCTGGTGGCACCGTCGCAGCGTGAAGTAGGTGGGCACCAGCCAGCCAACAAAGATGCAGAGCGTGTTGAGCGCGGCCTCACACTGCACCTGTGCGTACAAGCGGGCGTGTGGCGGTAGGCAGGTGAGGGACAGTTAAGCAGGGCGCACGGTCTTCCCTGCACTTCCGGCTGGTGCTGCCAACGGCGAAGCGGCTTGACGCAGGTTGAGGCCATCTCCAGGGGAGATCGCTTGCCTTGCACACAACTGCAACCTGAGCGGCAGGAAGCAACCTAACCCAGGCCCACAACCGCCCAAGCCTGCCAAGACTGGCAGCGCCCCAGCCTCACCAGCCTGCCGCCCGGGGGGAAGCCGTGCAGAATGCCGGCTGTGCCAAGCGCCTCAATCAGGGTGTGGAACGCGGCGATGCGCTCCGCAGGCATGTCAGAATCCAGCAGCTGCAGGGGACGGGAGGGGGCGGGTGCTTGGCAGGGGAAGGTTAATGGTCTCTTCGCGCAGCTGTCGCATACACTGCTGTGTGTGCCCCTGGCAAGGTGCGACACGCCAAATGTGCTTGCAAGCTCGCAGGCCTACCGGCATGGCGCAGGCTGCGGGCGCGTCTGCCAGCGCAAGTGCGAGGCAGAACGTGTGGACCAGCAGGTGGGCGAGCAGGCCCAGCGGAAGGCCACTGCCCAGCAGCAGCAGGCGCCACGCCTTGGAGCCTGCAGCAGGAGGCACAGCAGGCAGCAGGGATGGAGTGGGGCAGCAGATATGTACATGCGAGCGGCGGCTGTTAACCGAAGGGACCGTGTCGTTGGCCTGCTGAGCTATGCATTGTAGGCAACACCGCTGGCACCACAGCTACACACCAACGAACACGCGGACGCCGTCCACAAGAGCACCGCCTGGTGCTTCAGCCAGGAGCGGCACCCAAGTGAGGCCGGGCGGAATGGCGACGAATGCAGCCAGCCGCACGCCGGCTGCGGCCCAGGGCCGCGCCCTGCCCCACCAACGGCTGCAAGTCAAGGCCAGGATGATGGCTGTTGCAGCCGCGAAAGCACAGAGCTCCAGATGCATCCAACATAGCGCGGGGCCTGCCGTTGCGGTGCTAGCGCTGCCGCCGCCGCTGCCGCCGCCGCCGCTGCCGCTGGCGATGACAGCGCTGATGGCGGCTGCAGGGGCCTTGACGGCATGGCGCACCCAGTGCACGATGCAGCCAGCGCACAGGAACGCCAGGGTGAGCTGCTCAGCCAGCGCCATCTGAGCGCTGGCCCTCGGAGGTTCCGCTGCCAAAGCCGTTGCCCTGCCAGCCCAGCTGTGCTGCTGAGCAGAGCGAGGCGAGTGTGGTGGACAGCTGTTTCTGCAGTGTCTCTGCAGAGAGAATCAGCAGCTGGAGGGCACCCGTTGTGTCACCGCCTCCATGCCGGGAGGCAGTTGAGCGGCCTGTGACAGCGCCTCACACCCCCCAACAGGCCTTCCTTGACGCCTCTGAGGGCTGCAACCGATTACATCCGTCACTGTATGCGGGTGCTGCACAGCTTGTCAGAAAGCAGGCAAACGAAAGCATGCAGTCGTTGCAGAAGCGTCTGCCAGCGGCCAGCGGCGGCTGCTCGGCAGCCCCGCCACAATGAAAGCAAGCAGAGACCAAGCGCTCAGCATGCAGGCATGGATTCATTTTAGACGAAGCAGTGCAAGCAGCGCTAGCACTCAGGTGCGCTGTTTAGCCCAGGGAGCGCTTGGCAACGAGCGATGCAATCGCGAGCATGAGGTGCCACAGGATGAGCGCTGCCATGGGGAACTGATCTGCAGGGCGGCACGTGGGAGGAAGGGGTGGAGAGTCGTTGAACCCTGAAGCTGGGTGCAGGCCGGCTGGAGAACGCTTGCTGATGGATCCATGCGTGCAGCTGTGCGTATGCTGTTCACTGCTTTGCATGCCCGGCCATGCCCTGCCCTGCCATGCCAACTGGATGCAACCCTCCACCCAACCCACCCTCCATGCTCACATGCCATGGCGGCCCAGTCGTAGCCCACAGCCGCGGTCACCGCCCAGTCCTTCTCAGACGCCTCCAGGTGCTGCAGGTTGCGGGCCGCAAACTGGGAGCGAGCGCCGCTCTCGCTGAGCAGGGCGGCCCAGATGGGCAGCGCCCAGCCCAGGCAGAGCTGCGGCAGGGGGTGAGGGAAGGAGGCAGCACAAGGCGCTCACCATGAAGGCAGCAGGCTGAGAATAGCGGCATGGCCCCCTTCAGTGGGGAGAATAAGCGCCCCTTGGCCCTCCAGACCTCGCCGTACCACCCACCGCCCCAACCAGCACCCACCTGCGCACCTCATCATCCCACCCTCTGCCCCAACGCTGGATAACAGATCCCACCTGCATCCATGCCAGCACCAGGCGGCAGCGGTCCACGCCATGAGGGACCTGCAGCTGACCCGCCCCGCCCGCGCCGCCTCCCCGCCCGCCCATGACAGGAGCTGCGGGCGCCAGCGGCAGCCAGTTGCAGTTGGTCAGCAGGGTGGACAGCTTGTCGACCGTCCAGCGGCCGGCGGGGGAGGCAAGCTCGGAGCGGGTGCAGATGTCATGGAAGTGCGTCTGGGCCACTGCCACCACAGTCAGGATGCTCTGCAGCGCCGCGGTCTGCTGCCAGCGTGGGTAGCGGAAGGCCAGCCCCGCGTGCAGCAGGGCAAAGAGCTTGGACTGCGGGAGTGGGAGGGAGGTAGGCAGGGCGGCAGGGGTGCTTGGGGAGGTAGGCGGCGGCGGGGCAGGAAGGGTGGTGGCTTGCATGACAGGACGGAGAGCATCGACCAAAGGACTTGAGCAGGCAACACGGCAGCTTGTTTGGGAGCCATGCCAAGCAGTCCACGTGCCAACCAAACAAGCGCTCAGCATGCAGCAGCGTAGCAGACCTGTCCCACCTCCGCCACAAGTGCCACCAGCGGCAGGCTGCGGCCGCCGCAGCAGCTGGCGCTCGCCGGCTCCTCCACAGCAGCTGCTCCATTGGTGCCGCCGTCATTGGTGCTGTTGCCAGCAGGGGGAGGCTCCTCATGGAAAGGCTGCTCTCCCGGGCAGTCAGCGGAGCTCTGCTCTCCCACCCACAGCCGGAAGGCCGCCGCCTCGCTCACGCTGCAGACGGCAGGCGGTGGGCGGGTCATGCGGGGCACGCTGGCCATGCCGGGCACGCTGGGCATGCTGGGCATGCTGTCGTCGTCGCCAGCAGGCGGGCTGCTGTTCCAGCGGTGCAGGCCGCCCACAGAGCTGCCGGCGTCCCATGCCAGCAGGGCAAACATGCCCAGCTTGATGATGGTCAGGCAGCGGGGGCGCGCGCGGCAGATCTGTAGTGGTCGATGCGGGCAGCAGGAGGGCCAGCTAGCTGGCTGGTCTGCAGGCTGTGTGGGCAGGCAGGGGAGCCGGCGCTGGCCGCGGAGGCACGCTGCTGCCACAGCATGCCCTGCTGCTGCTCATGGCATGGCATGGCAGGGCAGGGCATGGCGCCGCGTGCTGGAGCATGGCAGGCCATGCAGAAGTTGTAGCGGCACGACGATGCACGCGTGCAGCACGGCATGGCATGGCACGGCGATGCACGCGTGCAGCACGGCATGGCATGGCACGACGATGCACGCGTGCAGCACGGCACAGCATGCATGGCATGGCATGGCATGCAGGCATCTCGCTCCTGGGAACGCTGCTGCATGAGCCAATGAACTGCTCCCGGCTCCAACCCACCTCTCACGAAACCGTCACAGCGCCTGCCCACTCTTCACCTGCCAGTTCTGGCCTTCAAACAGCGGCAGGAAGTTGAGCGCCAGCAGCAGCGAGGCCTGCAGGGCGGCAGGCTGGCGGGCGGGGAGGGCAGGGTCACTGGGGGAGTGAGGGCAGACATTTAGATCTGGATGGGCACGCGCAGCTTTTCATTGATTGGTGGAGCACTGCTGCAGAGCCATGCCATGCGACATGGGCGCATGTGCGGCGCACCATGCTATGCGATGCTCAAGGTGCTCTGCTGGCTGCCAAGCCAAGCCAGCGGTTGCATGAATCATAGTTCGAATCGGCCCCAGCAGGTCAGGCGCTCACCTTGGAAAAGGCGCGGCTCTGGCGCCCATGCACCACGCTCAGCAGCTGTGTGATCCACAGGCAGCAGCTCAGGGCAGCCACTCCCGTGTCGCTGCAGGCAGAAGAGGCAGAGGGGCAGCGGCAGTGAGGGGAAGGTGGGCGGGCGCACCAGGCGGCCCGGGCACGGCGGCAGCGGCAGGCAAGCATTCAAAGGGGCCCTTTATCAGTGTCACCTCCGGGTGAGCGCTGCATTGCGAGCGGCCACGAAGGCCAGCTCCAGGTCAGGATGGAAGCGCATGCCGGGGAGCGGCAGCCAGCGGCGGATGGCGGCGGTGCCGTAGCAGCAGCGGCGGCGGCGGCGGCGGCCGGTTGGCAAGGGCTGAGCCTCCCTGGCCGCCAAGCAGAGGAGTTGCCAAGCCTCTGGTGCTGTTAGTGCCGTGCAGGGGGAGAGGCAGGTTGAGCAGGCCGCCCTGTCAGTGGACAGCGAGACGGGAGCTTGAGAGGGCAAACCCTGCTGGCTCCTGCGCTGCAAGACTCGAGAGACGAACCTGCCCAGGCGCAGGGCTGCAGTAACGGGCTCCAGGCTGCGTGCTTTCTTCCTGCAAACTGGCTTTCGGGCTCCCTTCCAGCCAAGCCCTGCAGCCCGCTGCTGCTTGCAAAATGCTGCTGAACACCACCCTGACGCTCTGGACCTTTGGCGACTCCATCCTTGACTGCGGCAGGTGGGCAGCACCTGGGAGTGCCTGCCGTGGCGTCCTGTGAGACCAATGTCGATGAATTATTTCCAGCAGTCCAAGGCCTGATCACAAAGCCCTCCTAGTCCCCGCCACCTGAGCTGCCGCCGCTGCCGCCGCTGCCGCTGCTGCCGCCACTCGACCAGCAAGCCTCCAGCCATCGTGCGCAGCCTGCGCCCATGTTGAAACAGGTACAACCCGCACGGCGTGCACCCCACCCAGCTGCTGATCCGCAACAACGCCGCTCTGTTCCCAGCGGAACGCGGCCGCGACCTGGCATCCCGAGGCGTGGCGGCCGCGCTGCAGCATCGAGCTTTTGACGGCGCCACCACGCTTGGCCTGGAGCGCCAGGTTGACGGGCTGGACATGAGCAGCGGCGGCATCGCGCTTGTCACAGGTGCGCGGCTGGTCCAGCTGGGCAGCGAAAAAAAAACGCATCAGATTGTTTGATGGATGCGCTGCAGGTACCTGCCTGGCGCCCTGCCCGTCCACCTTCCCTGGCCGGCCCCTCATGCTGCATCGGCATCGCTCCCCACCTGCTATCTTGCATTGCTTCATGCCAACCAGTACAGCCACCTCCTCCCTCACCCTGTGTGCAGCGGGGGGCAACGACCTGCTGCGGGGCGCCATGGCTGACCCATCAGGCCAGGAAGTGGAGCGGGCGGCAGCGCGGCTGGAGGCGTTTCTTGACCGGCTGCCTCTGCGGCCGGTACTACTGGGCAATGTATATGACCCAACCTTTGGAGATGACAGGTGGGCACGGCCGGCTGTGCCGCGGCTTGTGCGGGCAGTCGGCATCGGCATGCGCAGCAGCTGGCTGTGGCTGCCACAGGTGCAGGTTGTGGCATGCTCCCTCTGCTGCTTACCTCTTTGCTCCGCCCTGTGCAGCCTCAACTTTCTGCCGGTCGAACCAGAGGTGGGGCGGCGCAACCACCTGCGGTACAATGCACTTGTTGCGGTGAGGGGGAGGGTGGTGGCACATAAGCGCCACAAAATGACGGCAGGCAGGCTGCCTGGTGCTGCCGCCCCCCAGCCGCAGTGGCAGGGTCTTGCGAGTCGCATGCATGCCGCGGGCGATGACGCACAGCTTCAAAATGCAGGACAGTGGCGGCACCATGCGCGATCACATTCTGCAGGAAATGGCTCCGCGCTACGGCTCGCTAGTCGACATCTACAGCCACTTTTTGGCTGGCGAGCGGTCGTGGCTAACCGCCATCATCGAGCCTTCACTGGAGGGAGCCTCAGAGGTGTGAGCGGGAGGGAGAACACGTGTCTAGGCAGGATGCGTGCACTCAGTAGGTGCATGCGTTGGCTGCGCCGCATGCCCGCCAGCAGCTGCTGTGCAGCATGCTGCACAATGTGTTGTGCTGCTCGCGTCCTGCAAGGCGCGCTCATGCCTCTGCCTGATGTGAGCTTGCAGCCCATCGTCTGCCCCTCTGGCGCAGGTGCGGCGTGCATTTCTGCCACACGTGTTGAAAGCGGCCGGGCTGGGCAGTGCTGGTGCAGGAGAGCGCGGCAGCGGCAGCGGCAGCTGCGCCATTGTCTGAGCTGCATGCATGCATATGGCTAGAGGCCCTGCACTTCCTGCCTTGAGCTGTGAAAAATTCACACACCGGTGCGAAGCTACATAACGCAGGCATGACAGCGTAGGCGAAGAACGCTAGGAAGCATGCATATGCTACATACCAACGGGCAATAGAACACAGTGCCTGATAAGAAGCATATCCTCAGCGATGGTACGGGAGGCAGATTAGTCTGGCTTCCCAGCCTCTCAGGCGAGTGCATGCTTTGAACAGCAAACATACAGCTGAGGTCAAATCTAAGGGGTGCACGTTGCCGGCCAAGCGTGCTTCATTGCGCAAGCGGCGGCACCTGCGCGACAATGCGGTACACAGACATGCTGAGCGCCGGCATGAAGATCAGCAGAATCTGCCAGAGCCGCGGCACAGCAAGCGCAGCCCACCAGCTGCGCTCTGGCTGCGGCATGGTCTCGCGCGGCAGGCGCAGCACAAACTCGCGTCGAGCGGCCATGGCGCCGCAGAGCGCCAGAGCGCAGGGCAGCACCAGCAGCCAGCAGAACTGTGGGGAGAGGGCAGGGTGTGCGGGAGACTTGGCTGACGACATTTGGTTCGCTCCCTGCCAGGGAGCGGCAGAAAGATTGAGACAATCAGAACCGCTGCATGCAACGGCGGCAGCGCATGCATCGACGCACCTGCAGCCAGCGAGCCAGCAGCATGCAGGCGTCAAAGCGCCGTGGCAGCTCCACGTGCGGCAGCGGGATGGGGGACACCGAGGCACAGGTGCCTAACCAGCGAGCGGCCCTGCGGAGGGGGTAAGCTTAGCAGAGAGGAACTTCTCTTAAAGGGCCGGTGAATGCAACACGGCAGGTATGCAGAAGGGGCACGCCACACTGCGGTGTGTCTGCCTGGCAGGCGCACCGGCAGCATGCGGATCGTGCGAAGAGAAACCAAGTCCTCTGCCAGACGGCTCACCGCTCCAGCTCGGCTCGCACGTGTGGCAGCTGCAGGTAGCAGCAGCCGCAGTCCCAGCGCACGCGAAACATGGCGCCTGTGGCGCACATGGCTTGCAGGGCGACAAACAGGCGGTGCGGCAGCAGGAAGCAGAGCGGCGGCACGAGCAGGGTGAACCTGCAGGGCGACGGGTCGGACGGCGGTGGGGGCAGCCGTTTCAGGTTGGCCAACCGCTCCATCCCCACCAACTCCACTGTCAGCACTGCTGAATTACCAGAGAGACGGCATAGCCAGCGCACCGCAACCGCTCACCCGCGCGCAACGAGGAACAGACGGCCCAGCGCGTGCCAGCTGTCCTGCCGGTCTGGCAGGGCGGGCACCAGGTTGGCGCCCATGGCAACGGGAAAAGCGCAGAAGGCGATTCGCAGCAGCAGCGCCACGGGGCCGCGGTGCCTGCATGTGGAAGCAGCTGGTTGAGGGCAGCAGTGAGATTAATCTTCTGATCAATACTGCGTGGAATGATGGTGGAGAGGTGGGAGCTGAGGAGCCTGACGCACTGCGCGACACGGCATGCCAAGAAGTGCGGTAGGCACGGCAGAAAGCCAGCTGAGCTGCTGCCCAGTCACTGGGCATCCGCCTGCGTATGCCCTTATCGTCAGCGGTGCTTCGTTCCTATCCATATCCAGTCCCCTCCGCAACACCTCACCGAGCATACACCTCGGGGCCCAGAATGCAGCTGAGCGCCAGCGGCAGCAGGCACAGCACCACGACGGCGGCCTCCCGCAGCATCAGCCGCGCGCGGGCGGCACCCCCCTCAAAGCCGTCCCCGACCCATGCCAGCCGCGCCAGCCTGTGAGAGGGAGGGTCAGGTGGCATCGGCCGTTAGCCGCCGCCGCCGCCGCCGCTTGCAGGCAGCGCCGAAACCCAACCCAGCGCGGACGTCGGCGCCAGCGCTCACCACAGCAGGGAGATGCAGGCCAGCCACTTGCCCCGCCGCACATCCTGGGATGCTAGGAACGCCTCCCTGTAGGTCGGGGAGGGTATGCGATTTGATTTCCAGTCAGGCGGCCTGGGCTGACGGCCTGCGATTCCGCTGCTGGCTCGGCGCGGACCCGGCGGCAGCGCCGGTGGCCGCCGGCAGTGCTCCAGGCGGCCCACAACACAGGTGTCGGTACTCAGCAGGTGTGCAACCGCCTCCAAGGCAGCCAAGCATTGCGGGCGGGGCTGGAGGGTTCCCTCGGGTGGCTTTCCTGCGGACGGCGTAGGCGGCCTCCACGGACTGCTGCTGGAAGGGAATGGGCATTGGGCTGGCTCCTTGCTAAGACTAGAGGGGCAGGCTGAGATAGGGGGTGCATGCAGAGCCCTTCCCGAGTCGGCTTGCTGCGCCTGCCAACCCTCCCCGTCACCTCATTTACTTGCCCCTTTTTATTCCATGCCATTTTATTACCTTCACCTGTGTCTGGCCAACCATTGATGAGAATGATGCAGCGAGGGCACGGCCTGCGTGCCAGCCACCGCAGAACGACAGCAGCGCTGGGGGAGGTGCATCTGCCACAGCACACGTGTGCGCATTGCACTGCAGACCACGTCACTGCTAACACGGCCATCGAATAGATCTGCTGCTGTTTCAGTCATCAAAGGAGGGCGCCTCACTACAGCTGATTGCGGTCGCAGCCGCCGCCGCTCTGCTGCCGCTCCGCCGCCGCTCTGGCCGCCACTCCTGCTGCTGCGGATCGCCAGGCCCCACCCACCTCCGCCTGTTGTACAACCAACATCAGCCAGTAGCTGATGCATTGCCCTTGCTGTGCCGCCCGAGCCACTGCAGCTGCCATCCTGAGCAGCACGCCCGCTGAGCAGGCAGCAGCGCCAGCGGCGGCGAGGGTTTGCGGTGCGGCGGCCCAGCTCCGCGCCGCTTCTGCCGCGCTCACCATGAGCTACCGCGAGACCCAGTTTCGGTGCCAGGCCGCCCTGGCGGGGTTGCACACTGAGGAGCCCAGCAGCGACGAAGATTTTGAAGAGGAGCGCGGCCAGCCCCGTCGCCTGTGGCTAGTAAAATGGCCGAACGGCGACTGCGTGATCTGCAGCGCGGGCAGCCGGCAGGAGGTGTTTCGGGTGAGCGGCGGCGGCGCCGCCGCCGCCACCGGCCTCAATCCCGCCGCCGGTGCTCCGCCTAGTTCTCGACCCCACCTCTGCCCCTTTTGTTAGCCCCCCACAGATCCTGGATGAGGAGGGAGACCCGGGGGCAGCTGTCATACAGGAGTATGATGGCCCGCTGGTTCTGGAGTTTCGAGCCAAGCTGCCGGGGCGGCGGGTGGACGATGCAGGCTACTGCCGCCCGAGCGGCCCGCCGCCGCCTGCAGACGCTCTGAGGCAGCAGCTGTGGCGGCAGCGGGAGCAGGGCCAGCACTGTGATGTGCGCGTGGCCGCGGCAGACGGGGGGCAGCGGCCGGCGCACCGCTGTGTGCTGGCGGCGGCCTGCCCGGCGCTCGCAGAGGCAGTGGCGGCAGGCATGCAGGAAGGCCAGGTGTGGGCCGGGACAGCCGGCGGGGTGTGCCTTAGCAGGGTGGCAAAACAGGGTATGCGGCCAAGTGCCTGCTCGCGGCTGCCCAGCTGCTATTCCTGTGATTGCCCGCTGCTGCCGCCGGGCTTGAGACGCGGCGGTATCTGCACCCTGGACCGCCCCACCGGCACATGACAACACGCTCGCCTGCTGCCCACTCGCACTGCAGGCTGAGCTGCCCCGAGTGCCGACAGCGGCTGTGCTGGATGCTGTGCTGCGCTGGGTGTACTTGCAGGAGACTCGCTTCGACCATGCAAACACTGGTGAGCAGTCGAGCTGGGCAGCCGTTTGCGAGCATGCTAGGAGGTTGATTGGTGCAGCTTCGGTGGCTGGAATGCTGCTTGCGCACAGCTGTTTGACTCCCAACCCATGCAGCGTCTCCCCGGGAGCTGCTGCCTGCTGCTGTGGCACTTGGGCTGGATCGGCTGGCGGAAGAGTGTGACTATGCCATTGCCGACAGGTGCGCAACGCTGGGCAGCACATTCCCTGGTACTGGGTTGGCTGGCACTGGCGCAGCCGGCTGAGGGGAGCGGCTGGTGGGCTATGCAGATATTAACGGTTGCTTGACTAATTTTGTCAGCAACCGATGGATTGCACTGCTGAGCTGCCTTGGACGTGCTGGCTTTTTTATGTCATATCAGTCTTGGGCGCTCTCCCCTGGCTTATGCATGACGTATCCGTCTTGGGCGCTTCCCCTGCCCAGCACCCCTGCTGCCTTCCTGTTTGCAACCCGTGCTGCCTCGCACATTCTTGCCCTGCCCGCAGCGTGCGCTCTTGGTATGACAACGATGCGGAGGGGCAGGCTGGGGCCATCGCCGACGCCATTGACCTGCTGACGTTTGCCGAGAGGTGCGGCAGCCGCTACGTGTTGCCTTTCGGCCTGCCCTGCCTGCCCGGCTGGCTGGAGCCTGCCTGCCTGCCTCCCGGCCGCCCTGGCCTAGTAGCTTTCCTGCCTGCCTGCCTGCCCACCTGCTTGTTTGTCCCTCAGCCTGCTCATCTTGGCCTGCTGCTAACCGGGAGCCTTTTCCTGCCGCCATCTCGCTTACACAGGCACAGCCGGCCACGCCTCGCGCGCTACGCGGTCTGGCTGCTGCCCGGCAGCTGCTGGCGCCAGCTGCGCTCCGCCCCCGGCTTCGATGCGCTGTGGCCCGCTGCAGCGAGAGGCGCTTGCGGTGGCCAGCCGGCGCCCGCCGCTGGTGTCGCGGCGCATTGGGCAGCCTGCGGGCGGTTATGTTGGCCTCTCGGTGCCAGCCAAGGAGTACCAGGCAGCCGGCGGCAAGCTGACTGCAGAGGAAGAGCACGAGCTGACCGAATGGGAGCAGTTGCAGGTGTGGCAGGCTCGGCAGGCGGCTGCCGGCGGCGGCGCAGCAGCGGTCCTGCGGCAGCGCCAGCTGGGCGGCGCGCGACGGGCGGGCGCAGCAATGGGCGGGGCCAGCGCTGCAGCGGCTGGCGGCGCTGCGGCAGGCGGCAGGCCGGCGCTGCCGCCGGTGTATGAGGTGACGGCAGCAGATGTTGAGAGCAGCGGATTTGAACTGGACTGCCCTTCTCTCTCTTGGTCCCTCACGGATGGCGAGTACGAGGACAGCTGGGCTTTCTTTCATCAGCTCACCAAGCTGGCACACCCGCACCTTGCCGCTGCGATTGCACACCAGGTGGGCGGCTGCAAAGCGTGTGGTTGCTTGCTGCTGCATAGCTGTTGCTGTGGTATGCCGGGGCTGGTCGGTGGCCACACGGAGTGTTGCTTCAACAGGACAGCTCGGGCTTCCGCGCCGCTCCACGCACCCCTCAGGGTCGCCACCCCTGAGCCATTGCATCATCGTGTCTTCCTCCCTCCCACACATATGCGAGCAGCGTGACATTGCATGGGACGACGACGACGAGGAGGCGGCTTACGAGCGCTTGCGCTCCGCCATTCTGCGGGATGCTGGTACCGCCGAGTCAGAGGGCGCCAGCCAGGCGGCACGACAGGCGGCGCTGGTTGTGGCGGCAGAGCGCGGCGACCGGCGGGCAGCCATCATGCTCAAGATGGGCATCACCGCCCCAGGGGTGCTGCCGGGGCTGTGAGGCTGGCTGGGCTGGTATAGCTGTGAGGCAGCAGCTTGCTGGGGTGGTGCTTGTGAGGGGAGCTTGTGAGCCGCTGTATATAAGCACACTTGTATGCGGATGTATTATTGTTTTCTCCCTGTCCTGATGCAATGCAAATCGATGTGCGGTGGGAGGCAAGAGATGCTGCAGCGGTGGCAGGCAGGCGGCGCAACGTTGGGTGCAGCCTGCAGCGGGCTAGCCGGGGTGCTGGGGTGCGGGAGTGGCCGGCTGTCGTTGCTGTGCGTGTTTATCATCAATTGCCCGGAAGCGTACACTGGAGCAACCCTGCTGCCCGCAGCCAGGCCAGCACGACCCGGCCAAGCAGAGTCGGCGGCGGCACAGCGTGGCAGCGGCAGCGGCAGGCGGCGCACAGGCCGTGCCGCCAATCCCGAAGCGCCAATTCGAATGCGCATTGCATTGCGACGCTGCACACTGCACAGAGCCCTCGCACAGCGACGCTGCCTGAACCACCGCGCCACAGCGCACCGCTGCCAGGCAATTGCGCAGCTCTCGGCTGTTGCAAGTAGCGATCCGAGCCATCAGGCAAGCGATTGACCCGCTGCAGCCGCTCGTGCGGGCGCTCGCTCCTGGCCCGGCACCTGGCGTGTTGCGCCGCTCCTGCCGACTGTTCTGTAACTCTGCACAGTGCAGGGAAGCTACTGCCGTCACCCACGGCGGAACGGAACGCGCCCGGCCCAGTGGCGGCGGCGGTGGCAGCGGCGTACCAGAGCGGCGGCGGCGGCGGCGGGATGGGCAAGATCATTCGCACCCGGCGCGACCGCCGCGAGCTGCAGCGCCGCCTGTTTGTGGCGGCGGTGGCCAGCTTTGTGGCCATCAATGTTTACATCCTGCTGCGGCCCACCGCCACTGCCAGTGGGGTGTTGGAGCACCTGCCCACCCAGGCCGGAGAGGGCGCACACCGGTGCGTGGGGCCGGCAGGCGATGGGCTGCATTGAGAGCAGCGTTGTTGTAGAGGAAGCGCACCGTGAGAGCAGAGTTTGCGGCTGCCGTGTGGCAGCTTTCTGTGTGGGCTTGCTGCAGCTGGGTTGCTGTCCTGCGGCAGCCAGCTGTGTTGCCCCGACGGATGCCAACTAAGCAGGGCACAGACACACAACAGCAAGCTGCGCCTGCCTCCTCGCCGCAGGTATCGCCAAACGGAGCTAGCGAGTGTTGACGAGGCGGCAGCAGGCGCAGCAGGCGCAGCAGCAGATGCGGCAGCAGGGGCGGCAGCAGGGGGAGGCACAGCAGGTGCAGCAGGCGGGGCGGCAGGCGAAGTGGCGGATAAGAAGGCGGCAGGTGCGGCGGCGGGCGGAGCGACGGCAGCAGGGTTAGAGGGTGAGTGCCACGCGGAGCGAGATGCCGAGTACGGCGGCGAGACGGTGGTGCAGTGGGGCGACAAAAACGTCCAGGACAGCGCGGCCGAGTGCTGTGCGTCCTGCCGCGCCGCAGCACCCAAGTGCAACGTGTGGGTGTGGTGCGGTGAGTTGCGAGCTGGAGGGCTGAGTGAGGGAGGCGGCTGGCAGTGGTCTTTAGTGATTGTGCAAGCAGCTGCGAGCTTCTAACAAAGGGCGCACCTCTTCTGCTCATGACTCCCCGCCACCTGGGCGGTGCCATGCCCCCGCAGGCCAGTACAGCGGCTGCACCGGCAACCGCGTGCACCGGGAATGCTGGCTGAAGCATGCTAACAACCTGAACCCGGCGGCACCCCAGGGCGGCCGCTCCGCAGGCGAGGGCTGGCTTGTTTGGCTTGCTTGATTGCTCATTGTTTGTGGCTCGCCCGGCTGAGGCATGCTGACTACCTTGAACCTGGGAGCGCCCCAGGGCGGCCGCTCCGGAGGCGCGGCTGCTGTCATGGCTGCCTGTTGGCCTGGAACAGCCAGCTGTCTGGTTTAGCTGGCCGCAGCGCCTTTGGCACGCCTGCTTCACTGTTACACACAGCCTTGCTGTCATTGCACCAGACGGCCCCTCTAAGCTGGCTGGCTGCTAACGTCGGCCACGTTGTGTGTGCGCAGGGTCGGGCTGGGTGTCGGGCGCCATTTACACGGCAGCAGAGAAGGATGCCGCGCTTGCCAAGAAGGCGGCAGCAGACAAAGCGGAGCAGGATTATTTGGAGGGCCTGCGCCGCAACGAGAGCCTGCCGGTGGGTGTGGTGTGGAGGGCTTGGAGTTCTATTGTTGGAGTTGGGCCGCGGTTTGCTGCAAATGCAAGGCACCTGTGCATTGCCCCAATGCAGCAGCATCCCGTGTGCACCGCATCTCACACCCATGCCACCCATCACTCAGCTGGTGTACCCCCAGTCGGTGTGGAGACCACGCAGCTGCAGCGCTTCGCTGTAACCCAGGCCCTGCGCATGCTGCGCTGCCCCTCAAGCTGTGCACCCCCTCCCCCTGGCCAAGCAGCTGGTGTACCTCGATGTGGAGATCAAGCAGCGCAAGGCGGGTCGCATCGAGATGGTGCTGTTCCCAGACGTCTCGCCGCGGGCAGCAGAGAACTTCAGGCAAGTGCTGGCCTGGGCTGGGCAGGAGAGGTTCAGGCAGCGGGGGACTTCAGGCAAGTGGCTGCTCTCGGCTGGAGAGGTTCAGGCAGGAGGGCAATGATGCTGGGGGCATCCAGCTGTGCACAATGAAGATGGCGGCAAGCTGCCTTTACCAGTTTGTACTGGTGACCCAACTCAGCAGCCCATCTGCCACCCCTCCCGCTTGTGTTGTGCAGGCAGCTGTGCACAGGGGAGTCTGGCAGCGTGCCCAACGAGCCTGGCCGCGAGGGCGCGGGCCGCAAGCGGCACTTCAAGGCGAGCAGGCTGCGGGGTTGCGCAGGGGGTGGAGTGTGCGCTTGCTGCGCGCGACTGCCCAGTACAACCATGCACATCACCATGGCGTGCCAGTCTGGTAACATAACAGCGCAGTAACGCGTGGTGTGGCAAAGCGCATACCTCGCCGCACCTTGCTAAACAACAGCGCGGTAACAGTATGTCCAACACTGCATCTGGCTGCAGGGCGCCTACTTCTATCGCATCATCGACCAGTTTATTGACCAGACGGGCGTGGAAACCGAGTCGGTGTTTGGCGGCCAGGTGACACTTTGCTCCTTGTGCTGCTGCTCCTCGATCTGTGCATGCGTGTGGCTTCTCTGGGGTTGTGGCGGCTGTTGGCGCATTGCCGCTGATGCCAACCTAGTGGCGCATTGGAGGAGCAGCTGATGCCAACCGACCTCGCTGTCTTCACTTCATTCTGCTTGTAGAGCTTGCAAACCAGGGCAACCCTTGCAGCCTGGCACTGGTGCTCTACATTCCGCAGATTGCCGCTCAGCTCTAGCGCTTGCTTTTCCCCACACTGAGCTGATGCACCCCTTGCTCTGTCGGTGCGCTGCAGTTCAAGGATGACCCCGGAGGCCTGAAGCTGAAGCACACTCGAAAGGGCCTGCTGTCCATGGTGAGTTGGCGGGTGGGTGAGTGAGGTATGTGTGTGTTCAGAACTGCTGCCTCCATTTCACACCTCAAGCACTGCACTCATTTGGCCAGCGTAGCAGCAGAGGCGGCAGCAGCAGCAGCAGCAGCCAATGGGACGCAGGCGCATGCACCTGACGCGGGGTGCATGCTTCCCCTCTCGCCTGCTTGCCAAACGGGTGGGACTGCCGGCGCAGGCCAGCATGGGCTCACCAGGTCGCCACCCAGCCCTGCTTTGGGAAATGCTGTTTGACGCAACGCACCTTGCTGCTGTCGCAACTTGCGGTTTGAACACCGCACCGTGCTGCCGCCTCAACACCGCACCATGCTGCTGCTGCCGCAGGCCAACATGGGACCCAACACTAACACAGCCCACTTTTCGATCATGATGAACCCGGCCCCGCATCTGGATGGCCACTACACCATTTTCGGTGGGCGGCCTGCCTTGTTGAGAGTCACCTTGCACTCGGCTGCGTGCCGATGCTAGGGCAGGGCAGGCCGCGCAGGCAGCCACGCACGTGCCGCATCCGGTTGCACGCAGTACTGCCCCTGGGGAATGAATGGCTGGCCGGCCAGCCATTCCTGGCCCTCGCGCGTTGCTGCGCCGCATCTCCCACGGGCGCTCCGCTGCTGACCTGCCCTTGCTGCTGGCCTGCTCTGACATGGCATGCAGGCCAAGTGGTGTCGGGCTTCGATGTGGTTGATGCCATCAACGCGCTCAGCAAAGGTGGGCTGCTGCACTGGCAG
Organism: Chlorella sp. CH2018; assembly: GCA_009928355.1. Lineage (NCBI taxonomy): Eukaryota > Viridiplantae > Chlorophyta > Trebouxiophyceae > Chlorellales > Chlorellaceae > Chlorella > Chlorella sp. CH2018. The sequence continues at coordinate 2,922 of VIYQ01005007.1, read as the reverse complement.
CGCCGGCTGTGCACCCTCTGCGGTTTGCTGGCGGGCGCTGCTTGTGCGCAGCAGCAGCAGCAGCAGCGCCTGCAGCGGCAGCACGCTTGTGCGCTGCCAATAATACTGCTGTTGGCTGCGGCTTATCGCGGCCTCACTCGATGGTGGACAGCACCACAATGATAGCACCTGCACTGATGCGATGGCTCTATGTTTCGTATGCACCTGCCTGCCGCCCTCTGCACTCCTTGCTGCAGGCAAGCCGGACAACACGGCCACGGCGGCAGACGGCGCGCAAATCGTGGACAGCGGGCAGCTACGCAAGGGCACGATTGTGCCCGACCTGAATGCTGGCCTCTGACAGCAGCTGTTGTGACACATTCATCTGTAACTGACCAAGCGCGCCTGTGGCCGGGGCAGCAGCACGCGGCGTGGCCGTTTCAGCCCACTCTGGTGCACTGCGCTGAGGGTGCAAGCAATTTACCAGAAATGCCAGGAAAGAAGCAGGCAGTGCGGCTCAACGGCACCAAACAAATCAAGTCCGCCAGAATGAGTGAAAACAAGAAGGCCGCGTGGGGCGTCCGAACGCATGCCCTGCTGGCTTGGGTAGGGAGCGGTCTGCCGCAGCCGGCATGTTGGCTCAATTTCGGAAAAAAAGCCACTTGGGAATGCCGCACTCAGCAAATGTTGTGTTCAGGAGGCAGGTGGGTGCAAAGGCGGCTGGAAGGTTGCAAAGCGAAGAAGATGGGCAAACCAGCCGGAATGAAGAGGATGGGGCAGGCATGGAAAGGCAGATGGAAGAAGATAGAAAAGAGGGCAAAGATAGATAGAAGGCGTTGGGTGGGCGGGGACAGGAGAAAACTGCGGCACTGGCTCAGAAGCATTCCTTGGCGAGCAGCAGCGCTGGGTGCTCCACAGCGCTGGCGGCAGCCCATCGTAAGCGGTGTGCTCCAGCGACTGGCGCTTCAGAAGCGGTAGAACTCGTTGACGTCGTACGGCTGCTGGATGCCGCCCACCGCTGGCTTCTGCCAAATGTTGCAATACCTGCGCATGAGGGTGGGGGCCAAACAAGGAGGGCAGCACAATCAGCAGAGTTGCGGGTGCATGTGGTTTGCCAGCTGCGCATGGGGGTGGGGGCGGCGCAGCGGGGGTGGGTGCAGGTTAGCACGGCTGGTGAGCGGGGTGCAGGTCAGCACGGCTGGCGAGTGTCCCGTGCTGGGCAAGGAGGCCCAACTGCAGCCGCCCTCAATAACCCATTGCCATGCTGCTACTCACAGGTTGTGCACGCGGTAGCGGCCCCAGGCGGGATATCCCACAATCTTGCCGTTGACGCGGCGGGGCGTGCCAAAGCAGGGGTAGCCCACGCGTACTGCGCAGAGTGAGAAGCCAGGTGGGATGGTGTGGCATTGGGAGGGGTGATTGGGCAGCAAGTGGAGGTGCGCTTGGAGCAGCGGCAGCGAAAGCCGGTGCCACAGCCACTGGGACGCCATCCGCATCATGAGGCATCAGCAGCGGCGGCTGTGGCAGCAAGCGGGGGCACAACAGCGTGCACCAGCAGTGCTCACCCGACAGGTACCAAGCGTTGCCAGACACCAGCTGGGTGCATGCCTTTGTGAACTTGATGAGCGGCGAGCTGTACAGGCGCATGTCGTTGCCGCAGGCCGCCGTCACCTTGTACCTGGCCTGCAGAACGGCAGCAGTTGAGGGCGGCGTGTTGGTTACATGTGCCGGCACGTGCTGGCATGGTCAGCAGCATACCAGCTTTGCATGCCGACTCCATTTGCCCAGCAGCACAGGCAGCGGCGGCGGCTGAGGCAGCGGCAACGCCAGTTCCCACCAGCAAGCGACACTCACGATGTACGCGTCCAGACACTTTTTGACAAAGTAGATGAGGCGGTAGTCGTTGAGCGGCTGCGTGCGCGGCGCGCCGTACAGCGCTTGGCAGCCCAGGTCGCCTTTGCCCGCCTGTGGGAGTGAGAAGGCGGCGGGGATGTTGCAGAGCATGGAGCGTCTCGCAACCACTACGTGCATTTCAGCGGCTGGGGTCCCTGCTTCAAGCAGCTGGCATCCGGCAGGCAGGTAGTGGGCCAGCATGCAGCAACAGGGGGGGCCGCCGGCGTTGCTCCAAAAGCCATGCGAGTATGGCGTGCATGCGGTTGCCCGCCGGGTGCTGCACTGTGCTGTGCAGCGCTGTGCAGCGCTGTGCAGCTGGGCAGCTGGGCTCACCGCAGCAGAGCCACATGCCGCGCTGCAGGCGTCTTTAGCCAGCATGCCGTAGTCACCCAAGTCACCCCCCAGATACAACTGCAGCCAGGTGTGATTGTGCAAGTTTTGAATGTGAGAACAAACGTGTTGCACAAGTCAGGGCGCTGCGGCAGCACACTCCGTTGTTTCAAAGGTGCCGTAGGCCGGCGAGGGCGGGCAGAACGCGCAGCATGCTGCGACGGCTGCCTTGCCGAGCTGGCAAGCTGCAGCTGCCCGTCACAAGCCAGCGAGCCAGCGCCACTTGCCAGGGAGCGGTGGTCAGCGACAATGCAAGGCGCACAGCTGGCCATGATCACAAGCCAGCGCACGCTAAGCTGGGCAGGCGCTCACAAAAGTAGAAAGTACAAAAAAATGGCGGGGACTCACCGAGGGGTCGTTGTAGGAGCCATCGTTGGGCGGGGGCGGGGGCCTGCACAGGCAGCAGCGGCAGCAACGGCTGAGGAGCTTTCACAGCCGAGCATTTGAAGAGACCGTGCTCAACTGCCTGCCTGGGCAGTGAGAGGCGCAGGCCCCTGCAGCAGGCGCCCCACAGCAGTGCAGCCATGTGCCCGAAGAAACAAACGTGCTGCGCTGGCCAGCTGGCAGTGGCAGGCAGCGTCAGGCAGGGATGTGGAACCAACGCTCACGATGGCGAAGGAGGTGGCCTGGGTGGCAAGGGCGGGGGCGGCTGCGGGCTGG
>VIYQ01005000.1:0-15112 GCA_009928355.1 Chlorella sp. CH2018 | reverse complement strand
TGCTGCTGCTGCTGCTGTTGCTGCTGCTGCTGGCAATGCTGCTGCTTACTCTCCCCTGCTACGCTGCTGCATTCCATGCTGCAGGCATGGTGACCAGCGTGGAGGTGGATGGCAATGACGAGGTCTGCGGCGTCAGCACCTTTTTTGGCATCACCTTTGCCTGCAAAGCCGCGGTGCTGACCACCGGCACCTTCATGAACGGCCAGGTGCGGCTGCTTTGCATGGCCTGCTGCCGCCCCTGCTGGGCGCACGCTCCTTGTCAGACTTGCCTGCAGGGCCGTGACCGGTGGCACCTTTATGACCGGCCAGTGGGAAGCTGAATGCTTGCATGTAGACGGCTGCCGGCATGGGGGCCTGCTGCACAGCAGTGGCGCCTGCCGCTCCCACACTGCGCCTATCCACTGCCAACTTTTCACTCTCAGTGCAAAGTATGCCGCTGTGTGTCCACTGCTCCGCAGATCTGGGTTGGGCGGCAGTCCATGGCCGCGGGCCGTGCCGGCGAGGCCCCCTCCACCGGCCTCACTGAGCGGCTGGTGGAGCTGGGCTTTGAGACGGACCGGCTCAAGACTGGGACGCCCGCCCGCGTGGACAAGCGCACTGTGGACTTCTCAGGTGGGTGCTGTTGTGTCTAGTCTAGCCTAGTTTAACAGCTTAGCGCCAGCCCACTAGGGGCCCAATCTTCATGGGACTGAGAAATAAGTGGCGGGTGCTGTTGTGTGGAGGACACGAAGTGCGGGAGTGGCAGTCAGGCTGGATGCATTGGACGCAGCAGCATTGCCGGGCGTGATGGCAACAAGGCTCGCCTGCCTTCTGTGGGCCTGTAGCGGCGGGGCCCGGCGGGTCTGGGGCTTGCAGCGGACTGCCATGCGTGGTTGTGGCTGGCCTCTCGCATCATCTGAAGCGCACACCAGTTGCTTCATTGCTTGGCAGACCTGGAGGAGCAGCCCGGCGACGCCGACGTGCGCTGGTTCTCACTCACATGCTACACTGTCTGCTGGATGACCCTCTGCCACTTCTGGCATCCTTCTTTCCAGGCCTGGAGGAGCAGCCCGGCGACGCCGACGTGCGCTGGTTTTCGTTCGACCCCGCGGTGCACGTCCCGCGCCCGCAACTGTCCTGCTACCTCACCCATACCACGGCCGAGACGCACCGCATCCTGCGGGTGAGCGATGATGTGCAGTGTGTGAACTTGCATCGTTATGTGTTGCAGTGCCACTTGCATTCCTGGCTGCTTTGGCAAGGAGTGGAAGGCATGTGCTCCGATAACGAGGCTCACCGCATCTCTGCGGATGTGTGGCAGCTCCCACTGCCTTGCATCCGGGATGGCGTGCCGTCCTGCCATGCACGCCCCAGCCACGGCACCGGCGGCGAGTGCCTGCCTGTCACGCACTGTAGCGCTTTGCTGAATTGTAGGGCTCTGCTGACCTGCGCCTCCAATCCTCTTGACCTTACTTTGCTGCAGGACAACCTGCACGAGACGCCCGTGTATGGCGGGTGCGCACCTGAGCAGCCGCAGGGCTGCAGCCTCTGCCGTGCGGTGCAGTCCCGTGCCTGCGACAGTCAGCTGTGCTCGTGTCGTCACCCTTGCTTACTGCGTGCTTGCTTGCTTGCACACCCCAGCGCAGCTGGGCGGCCCCCTATGTCTTAAGTCCGTGCGCTGGGCTGCTTCCTGACGCCACTCCAAACCTCCGGCCTGCCCCTTCCCCGCAACAGCTGGGTGGACGCCAAGGGCCCGCGCTACTGCCCCTCTATCGAGGACAAGATCGTGCGCTTTGCCGACAAGGAGTCGCACCAGGTGGGCGGGTTTGGCTGTGGGCATCGCTGCAGTCTAATGGCGCAGGGCGACAAGGCCGACGAGCGCTGCCAGCGTCTGAACGGTTCTGTAACCTGTAACCTACCTCCTGAACACACCCCCTCCCACAGATCTTCCTGGAGCCAAAAGGAGGTCTGGGTGCCACCTTCTTGTGCTGCCTTCGTAACCCGTCTGTAACCTGTAACCTACCGCCTGAACACACCCCCTCCCACAGATCTTCCTGGAGCCAAAAGGAGGTCTGGGTGCCACCTTCTTGTGCTGCCTTCGTAACCCGTCTGTAACCTGTAACCTACCGCCTGAACATACCCCCTCCCACAGATCTTCCTGGAGCCCGAGGGCCGCTCCACCCCCGAGCTGTATGTGCAGGTGAGCGCACAGAACTTGCGAGGCGACGGTGCATCTAGCTGCAGGCGGTGCATGGAATGAGCTGTGCATCTGTGGGCTGCGCATTGGAGCGCCCCAGCTGTGTGTGCAGGCTGGGCGCATCCAGCTGCAGGCTGCATGTTGTGAACCTGCTGCTGTTTGCCGCACCGCCGCATGCTGCTGGCGCCATGCCTTACTCAAGAGCATTGAATGCATGCCCACATGCTGCCCGCGCTCGCTCTGCAGGGCTTCAGCACCGGCCTGCCGGAGCGGCTGCAGCTGGCGCTGCTGCACAGCCTGCCGGGGCTGGGGAACTGCAAGATGCTGCGCCCGGCGTATGCAGGTGCGTTGCTAAGCTCACACAGCGCTCTGCTGCGCTACTGCGACCGCTGTGCTCAGAGCCCTGCAGCACACCACACTGCATGCGCCCTGGCGGATAGCGCGCCGGGGATGCGGCAGGCGTGGCGCTTTCCGATCGTTCGCTTGGCGCCACAAAAGAAGAAAGCACCCCTGCCTGCACGCCCACCAGCGCCACACTTCGCCTGGGCCGTGTGGCTTTTATCTTCACAACCAGTTGTCTCCCCGCCGCTCCTGCAGTGGAGTACGATTACCTGCCCGCCCACCAGTGCCATGCCTCCCTGGAGACCAAGCGGGTCAAGGGCCTCTTCTTCTCCGGCCAGCTCAACGGCACCACGGGTGAGCAACTGCAGCTGTTCTGGCTGCGCAGCCAGAACAGCTGACACATGCCGCTACGCTGATTTGGGCTGGGCAAATTGGCGCTGTGCCCGGCTCAACGGCACGGCAGGGGCTGCTGCTGGATTGCGGGTGATCTGGCAAGCTCAGCTGGTGTGTGCTGCCTTACCCTGTTTCAAGCTTCCCCTGCTGCGGGGCACCACCTGCCTGCTCTTCCTGCAACTGCTCTCCCTCACATCTGTGTTGTCCCTGCACTTACTTGCAGGCTATGAGGAGGCGGCAGCCCAGGGGCTGGTGGCCGGGCTGAACGCCGCCCGCCGCGCGGCAGGCCAGGTGTGTTCGGGGGCCTGCAGCACAAGTGTGGCATACCTATGTTTCTCAATTTTAGGAGGGCGGACTTTTCGTGTCGGGGGGCCGAGCTTTGGAGGGCTGCTGGCGGGTGAGGTGGCGTGGGCCTCCGGGGTGCACCATGTGCACACACACACCCTGCTCCACACGCACAGGAGCCAGTTGTGCTGCCACGCGAGTCGTCCTTCATTCGCACTCTGCCTGGCAGGCTTGATCGATGTGTTTTGTAACTTCGACTGCTCCCTGGTGTGCAGGAGCCTGTTGTGCTGCCGCGCGAAAGCTCGTACATCGGCACCCTGATGGACGACCTGGTGACCAAGGACCTCAGGGAGCCGTACCGCATGCTGACTAGCAGGTGTGTGGATGTGCACTTGCACTTGCTTGCTACTGGTACGGCAATGCTGGGCTTGGGGCATGAGCACCCAGTGCAAGCCTTGCGCACTCCTGCTGCTGCGCATGGAACCTTGGGTTCTGCTGGGCGGCGCAGCCGGGCGAATCTGGCCCTGTGCTGTAGCCGTTATTGCCCCTCGCCTCAACCGTGCCTCAGCTTATCTTATCCTGCTGGCCAACCCACACGTGCATTGACATCCCAACCCTTGCAGGTCTGAGTACCGCCTGGTGCTGCGCTCCGACAACGCCGACCGCCGCCTGACGCCGTTTGGCCGCCAGCTGGGGCTGGTGGACGACCGCCGCTGGCAGCTGTACCAGGTGTGATGAGCTTGAGTTAGTGAGCGTGGGACCTGGGCCTGGCCTGGGCTGTGTGGTTGGCAGCTGTTCCTGGCTAGGCCCCTGGCCTATGTTTGGACGGCATAGCGAACTATGTGCCTTGTGGGTGTGCTGGGTTGCGTCCAAAGACGTACCGACGTTTCCCACTCCAGGCATTGGACTGCCTCAGACTGGCATGCTGCACTTTCTGCGCGCCTCTCTTGCTCGTGCAGAAGAATCAGGCGCGGTTTGCCCGTAAATTGACCTGATCACCCTACTTACCCCTGAATGAACCTATGCAATCGCAGGAGAAGCAGGCGCGCATCGATGCTGAGCGTGCGCGGCTGGAAGCGATCCGTGTGGCGCCCGAGCACCCTCTGGCAGTCGCCGCCGAAGCGGTGTCGGGGCAGAAGGTGTGCTGGGCTGGGTGTGGCAAGTTGCTGCTTGCTGGTTGCTGCGCAGCAGAAGTGAATGTGGCCGTTTGCTGGTTGCTGCGCCGCAGAAGCAACATGTCGCATTAGCTTGGGGGGCATGCTTGTGAACTGCTGCAGCTGCCCCCGCTGCTGCCGCCATTGCCACCAACCAACAGCCTTCCTCCTGCCTACGCCTGCCCCGCCTGTAGGTGCCGGCCGCCGCCAGCCTGGCAGACCTGCTGCGCCGCCCGCACGTGCACTACCCGCTGCTGCAGCAGCACGGCCTGGGTGCGCCCACCCTGGACTTTGCCGCAGGCAGCGAGGCTGGGGAGGCTGGCAGTGGCATCCCCAGCAGCAGCAATGGCAGCAGCAGCAATGGAGCAGCAGCAGCAGCAGCAGCAGCAGTCGGCACCGCGTCTCCCTATGCAGGGTCTGGCGGGGGCGAGCAGCCGCCCGCTGGGCAGGCGCAGCAGCAGCAGGGGGGCCAGCCACTGGCTGTGGCGGAGCAGGAGGCGGTTGAGATTGACATCAAGTACGAGGGCTTCATCCGCCGCCAGGTGAGCATTGCAGCATAGCAGTGTTCTGCTTTTTTCTTGGTTTCGTCTTGGCTGTGTGCTCAGTTACTTGTCAAGTACGAGTGAGGGCTTCATCCGCGGCCAGGCAAGCAGTTGTGTAGCCGCGCTGCGTTGGTTGTTGATGTGTCTCAGCTGGATGCTCGATTCCTTGTCAAGCACGACGGCTAGCAGACCCAAGCACTGCCACCAGGCAGGATTCGGGCTGGAGTGTGGAACGCCTGGTTTAGCCGCCAGCGCTGCGTAGCACCTGACACCCCTTGTCACCCTGCCCCACGCCTTCTGTTCTTCACCCTCGCATCCCCACAGGCCAAGCAGCTGCAGTCGGTGGCGGCCAAGCACGCCCGCCGCCTGCCGGATGACCTGGACTACCGCTCAATCCAGACGCTGAGCATGGAGGCGCGCGAGAAGCTGAGCAAGTGAGTGGCTTGCTGCACTCGGGACGTGCACGCTGCGACTGCTGCTGACGGCTGACTGGGTGCACCCTGCCTGCTGCCGCTGCTTGCTGCCAGGCTGCACAGCTTTTCTCACACAGATTGCACATGTCGCGCTATTTTCTGCCACACTTTCTAAACTTTACGCTCCCCACCCACCCTGCTCCTCCTCCCAGGATCCGCCCCCGCGACATTGGGCAGGCCAGCCGCATCGGCGGCGTCAACCCAGCCGACATCTCCAACCTGCTGGTCTATCTCGAGACCCGGCGGCGGAGCGGCGCTGCTGGCGGTGATGCAGCAGCACAGCAGGCGGCGCGGCAGCTGTCGCGCAAGGCGCAGCGCAAGGCGATGGTGGCGGCTGCCATGGGAGCGCCGCAGGCAGGCGGCAGCGACAGCGACGGTGATGGCCAGGCTGCAGCTGTGGCAGAGGAGGCAGCGGAGGCGGTGGCGGCTGCATGACGTGCCCTGAGACCACTGCACACTCTGCTCTGTTTCAACATGCACTGCGCTGCCAGCCCACTCGTGCACATATAGCCTGCTAATCCTAGGATGGCACCGCCCTAGCAAGGTTGCAAATGCAAGCCAGTTTACACACCAAGACGACAAGGCAGCGTGGGGTCACAGGGCCGACGCAGCCATGTATGCATGCATTGGCAAGCGCACATGTCAAGACATGAGCTGAAACGCACTATTGAGTTGAGTTGGAGCCCTGGCGGCACAACCTGATGGGATCATGCCAGAGAGCGGGCAAGCAAGAATCCGCCAGCAGAGAGGAAGACGGGAGGCACATCCTTAGCGGGAACGGGGAAGGAGTAGCAGGAGAAATACGCTACATGCAAGGAGACAGGCTGCTGCAGGCGCAGCAACGGACTGCAAACCGAACCAAATCAAGCAAGGGAGATGGACAAAATGCGGCGCTCCAGCTCAGGCGGCAGGTAGACGCGCTGTGCTCGCTGTGCTCGCGCCAGCGCCAGCATGCCTGCCCGCAGCCGCAGCTGCTCCTCGGCAGACAAGTGCTGCACCAGGTGAACTGCCTCGCTGAACGGCGGGCCTGGCTGCAAGGAGCAGTCGAGCGCTGCTGCCAGCAGCGCGCCCAGGCCGGGGCAAGGGGACGGCACCTGCGGGCAGGGGAAAGGGCCGACAGGGGTTGAGCGAGCTGCAACTGTCTCTGCTGTCTCTGTAGATAGGGGGTTGTCGAGCCAGCGCATCACGGTCCACTGCCAGCTGGCGAGCACGGCGAGCTGCACCCACACCACTGCAGAGCCAACCCTGTCCAGCCTGGCCTGCACAACAGCACCACGGCAGCTGTTCAAACCATAGCGAGTGCAAGTGGCATGCAGCGGCTGCCCAGCGCACCAGACTCCACAGGTGAGAGCTGCCCAGCGGCATGCGCTGCCTCAGCAGCTCCACAACAAGCGGCAGGTGCAGCGTGGCTCGCTCCTCCGACCCTGCCTGCTCCTGCAGGGCCAGCAGGCTGTACCCCGGCGGCAGGTGCGGGAACAGGGTGCAAGCGGCTGCGCGCCTCTGCTCTGGTGGGGCGGCGCTGCAGTGCAGCGCCAGCCACAGGGGCAAACGGCCCTCTGGTGTGGGCATCAGGCCCACTTCAGGGGCGGCCTGCAACAGCTCCTGCATCGCTTCCGCCTTGGCCCCAGACGCTGCGTAGTGCTGCAAAGGGCAGGCCACATCGGCAAAACAGGCTCAGTGGTTGAAGGCATCAGAGCATAGCAATGCGGTTCGGCAACGGAACACCATGCGGCAGTTCAAGGTCAGAATCTCTCCAGTAAAACAGTATCTGGCATCTTCGCCTGGCACCGGCGCTTGCACTGTGAGGCGCTGCCCACCCACCACAGGGAACAGTCCATCCCTATCCACAGCCCAAGCGCTGGCCGGCGCAGCCGCCAGCAGCAGCTGCAATATATCGGCATGGCCCTCCTGTGCAGCAGCATGTATGGGCAGGCATCCTGAGCCGGCATCTGGCGTTGTTGCCGTTGCTGGCGCTGCAGCAAGCAGCGCTGGCACAGCTGCTGCAAAGCCGACGAAGGCTGCGTCACAGAGGGGCAGTCTGCCTTCGCCATCTGCGTCTGCTGCCGTGCCAGGGCACTCTCGCAGCACCAGCTGCACCATTTGCAAGTCGCTGTTGTGAATGGCCAGCAACAGTGGTGTCCAGCCCTGCTCGTCTGCTGTGGTGGCCCGAACGGCAGCCGGATGTGCCGCCAGCAGCAGCTGCGCGGCCTCAACATGGCCGTGCTCTGCTGCGTGGTGCAGCGGCAACCACCCCCGCTGGTCTTCCAAGCTGGCTGTCTGCTGGTTGGGAGGTGCAAGCAGCAGCCGAAGGCATGCCGCGGCGCCTGCGGCCGCTGCCAGGTGCACAGGGAGACCTCCATCCGCCCATTCGCACACTGCCTCTGGCCGGGCTTCCATCAGGCAGCGCACAGCTGCCTCGTTGCCCTCTGCAGCCGCCCAGTGCATGGCTGTTTGTCTGGTAATGGGGTTGTGAGCTGCAGCTGCCTCAGGGGCTGCCGCCAGAATGGCTTCTGCCACAGCCAAATGTCCCGCCCGCAGAGCCGCGCCGAGAAGCATGCCGTGCTGGCGCTCCCTCCCAACAGCAGCTGGGTCAGCTTCTAGCATGAAGAGCACCCGAGCCACATCACCCGCTGCCACTGCTGCACTCCGCAGTTGTGCTGCTTCCCATGCTGCTTTCTGGCAAGATCGCACTGCATCAGACAGCTGTGTCGAGTCGGCGAGGCCGATTATATGCTCCAGCAGCATGCGAACAATGGAGTTGTGACCAGCATACGCGGCTACCTGCAGAGGCGTTGCGCCGTCGCAGTTGCGCGTCTGCAAAGAAGCCGGCGCTGCCGCCAGCAGCAGCCCCGCTGCCTCGGCATGCCCTCTGGCCGCTGCCGCATGCAGCGCTGTGTTGCCTGCGTTGTCCTGTGCTGCCACAGCCCCAGGAGGCAGGGCAGCCAGCAGCAGACGGACGACGTCAGGGGTGCGGCACCGCCAAGTGCAGCAGGGTCCCACCAGCGGCAGACTGAGCTGTCGAGGTGCCAGGACCGGCTGCCAGCAGCTGGTGCACAAGCCCTACGTGCCCGCGCAGTGCTGCATGATGAATTGGAAGCCAGCCACTGTTGTCTTGCGCCCAAACCAGGTGTGGGGCAGCCTCCAGCACAGCCGCAAGCGACTGCGGGCTGCCACTCTGTGCTGCTGCGTGGCAGGCCGTGCGGCCGTTGCTGTTGCCCTGCTCCGCTGTCTCGGGAGCTGCCTCGAGCAGTGCAGCAACCACATCCGCACAGTGCGGCGATCCCGCCGCCAGGTGAATGGGCAGGCAGCCGCTAGAGGTCGCCTGAGCAGCCAGGCAGGGTGCGGCCTGGAGCAGGAGGCGCATGGCGGCCAGGATGCGCTGCCGCACCGCAAGCTGAGTTGCAGAGTCAGGGTCGCTGCTGGCCAGCAGCCGATGAATTGCCGCGAAGACCGGCTCGCCTCGCAGCACCGCCACTGCGACAGCTGCCGCCTCTTCCGGGAGCAGGGGGACAGCGGCCGCTGCAGCCTGGGGGCTCTGAGGGCCTGGCTGTTGCTCCAGTGGGTCCTGCTGCTCGCTGGAGTCGATGAACCGCACTGCCGCTTGTCTGCTGGTGGGAGAACAGCACAGCTCGTCGCAGACCGCTACCAGGTTAAGCAGCACCCCTGCAGTACCGTTGGCGTCCAGCACCGCAGACATTGCCGCAGGCGACTGCAGCAGGAGCGCCAGGCGCAGCGCGCAGCTGTGGCCGAGGGCGGCGGCGGTAAAGAGCAGCGCCCGCGCAGCATCGCCTGCAGGAGCGACAGGAGTGCGCACCACTGCCAGTTGGATACAGCAGGCACTGCATCATGTCATGTCACTCGTCTGAGCCCGTGGACAAATGAAGCGCCACTCACTGTGCAGCTGGGAGGGCGGGAATCGGAGCAGCACTGGGACGCACGCCTGCAGTTGCTCCGCCAGGCTTGGGAGGCTAGTGCCACCAAACTCCTCTCCCCCTAGCCGCCAGCTGCACAAAGGGTTCCCGCATAGCAGTACAATCAGGCACCGCGCTCGATGATGCATTAGGCTCAGAGCCATTTGCCTGAGGAGAAGCAAAAGGGCATCTGGTCAAACTGCCCGCGGGCTGCAGGCTGCCAAGGTGACTGACGCCGCCTTGCAGTGCAGCTTGCGGCGTTGACAGCTGCCCCCACTCCAATCACTCACCCTGGCGCAGCCGCTGCCATCAGGGCCAGCTGGCTGCCGGGGGTGCGCAGGTCGATGGAGCCCAGCGGCCGGCCCGCCTGGAAGCCACCCATCACTGCAGGGCAGAGGATCGGGGCGGCGGCTGACGCTCATGTGGCTTACGCAGCAGGTGGAAGAGCGAGGGGCTGTCAGCAAGTGAGCTGTTTGCGTCCCAGCTCAACTGGCCGCCCCATGAGCTGGGCGGCAGCCCACCTGCAAGCGCGTCGTGCACCACATCCGCCTCTGCGGTTGTGCGCAGCTGCGCCACAGCACATGATTCGCCGTCCAGTTCGTACTCCACCTGCGGCGGTGAGGAAGCAGAGCCTCCAAGGCTGAGCGAGGCTGAGCAAATGGGATGGGCGGCTGGGGCGGCGGCGGCGCGGCGGCAGGGCGGCTGCAGCGGCGAGGCGGCGGCGGCGAGCCGCGGCGGAGGGCGCGGCCGCCCTGCTCGCAGCTCCCAACCGACTGCTTCGTGCGTCTGGCAAACCGTGATGGACACGGGCGGGGAAACGAGAGCGTTGCCAGTCCTCGGGCTCGCCATCGCTGGAAACCCTAACGCGGAAGCTCGGGAGGCACTCTGCAAGCCACTGGCCGACGCAAGCTGCGGCCGCAGGGCAAGCACCAGGTGCCTGCCTCGTCAGCACCGGGCGGCGGCGGCGGATGCGCGGCGGCTTAGCAGAGCAGCGCTCCCGGCTGGCCAGACCCAGCCTGCTGCCGCGCCGGAAGCGTCACTTCACGCTCCCGAGCGTCACATGGCATTGCACAGCAGGGGCGCCACCTGCCACGTGGCACGGCAGGAGTTGTGGCATACCCTGCAATGTGCCACATAATGGGGAGAGGCAGGGCAGCCCTGTTGACGAGGATGGGCAGCGCTGCGGCTGCACATTCAGTGTTGTGTCTCGGTCGAGAGCGTCATGTTGCGGAGCGTGAGAGCGGCCCTGCTTGCACTTGCTGGATTTGTGGCAGGTGGATGTGTGCAAGTGTGGGACACGTGGTTTCGATCGCCTGCAAGCAGGGCTCAGCAGAGCGGCTCTGCCAGCGGTCGTCGCCCAGCCGGCTGCCGCACCACGAGCGTCACTTCACGCTTGCCACCGTCACATGACAGCGGCCGGCAGTGGCACAGCTGACCAGTGGGCATGGCAGCAGTTCCAGCAGGCACAGCACATCTCCACAGAAAGAGGAGAGGCAGGCCAGGCTTGCCAAATGGGATGGGCAGTGCCTCCGCTGCGCTTCCAGCGTCATGTCGCATTCGGGAGCGTCACTTCACGCTTGCCACCGTCACATGACAGCGGCCGGCTGCTGCTCAGGCTGCAGATGGCTTGCAGATATGGGGCACTCAATGTTTTCGTAGGTTTGGGCGCAGCAGCTCCTAGTCGCAGCTCTGCTGCGGCAGTGTGATTAGACACTCATCGGCGTGGATCAACACTGCGGCAGGCAGGGAGCATGCTGCTGCTGCTCTGGCTGTGCTGCACAGCTCATTTCAATGGTGCAAGCAAGCGCAGGTGCTGGAGGGAGCAGCAGTCATCAGGCTGCCCGGCCACCAGTGTTGATAGACACTCCTGCCGCCGCCTGCTGCTCACCCTGCAGCTGCCCTATAACTCTGGGCTGCTTATATTGCCTATTTGAACATCGTTGTGGCGGTGTTTCCTACTTGCTGTAAGCTGTGGAGGGCTTTGTGTTACATTGTCCAGGTGCCGCAAATGGGCAACCGCCGCAGCATTCACTTCTGCTCCAGCTCCTGCACAGCGATGGGAAGCAGCACGACGCGGTTAACAAATAAAACCCAATCAGCCCTCATCGATCTTGACTCTCGCTGTCTGTCAGTCAGACCCAACGCCTTCCAGCCTCCCAGCGCCGTCTGGCAGAATGGTGATTGCTGCCGCCGCCGCCGCCGCTGCTGCTGCCCAAGTACCACCCTTCCTCCCCTTAACCGCACACCTACCTTCAGGAAATCCTCGTTGTCCACAAACACAATCTGCATAGCAGTAGGGGGTGGGACGAGGCGGCAACAATGCATGTGCCAAGTGCTTGACACCGGCGAGGCAGCGGCAGCAGCGGCAGCAGCAGCAGTGTTGGCGTGTATCAAGCGGGGCAGCGGTGCGGCTGCAGCCATAGTTGCCTGCCAGCTTGGCTAGGCCCACGGTTCGCATGCAGAGCATGCGTATACCGCTGCCCCAGCAGCTGCACACCCAGCACTTGGCAGCACGCGGAGTGCATCACACTCGGCTGCAGGTGTGTGAACGCCAGCCAGCCCACAGCCCACAGCCCACCTTGTATCCATCGGGGTCCAGCACTGCCGTGATCTTGGTGCCGATGCCTGAACGAAACAATAATGGAGGCAGATGCCGGTTGGTGTGTGTTGCAGACTGCCTTATTCAGCCCATTGCACCGAGAGGAGGCTGAGCTTCGTGCCGCAAAAACGCGCTGCCTGCCCGCCTGCCCGCCCGCCGCTGCGCAGGGCTTCGCCTGGGCCGGGCAGCACAGCTGTTACCCTGCGCAGCACGCCTGCTTGCACAGACATCTATCGACATTGGAGCAGCCGTGCGGCAGCCGCAGCAGCAACGCGCACCTGGCACCGGGCCCGGCTCCCGCACAACGTTGCCGCCCGCCGCCTTGGCCGCCTCTGCCGTCTTGTACACGTCCTGCGTGGAAGTGCCAACACTGCGTCAGATGCAGCCCCTGTAGATGTGTCTGTGAGGTTGTTTTCGATACACAGCCTGCCGAATGGCAGCAGCGCACAGCCCCCTCAGCAGCCGCTCGTGTAGCGCAGCGCAGCGCTTGCAAGAGGAAGCAACTCGCCTGCGTGCTGATGGCAACCTGGGCGTATGCATTGCCCTTCTCGTACGCCTCCCTGCAGAAAGAGATGTAGCATGCAACACAGGGCCAGCTGGGGATACATTGCTGCACTACAACTGCGCATCTGCACAGCAGGTTGCTTCTGCAAGCCAGGCGGCAGCAGCCCGAGGCGCTCCCTGCCCCCGACGCAGGCTGGCAGCCGGCATGCGCACTCCATGCAGGCAGCCGCAACACCTTGCATGCAGCCACAGCAGGCACGTCTGCTGCAGCAGCCACCATTACACAACCCAGCAGCGCACCGGCCGTAGTTGTAGGTCAGCTCAAACACAGTGGACGATTCCTCCGGGCCGTAGCCTGCAAGAGCATTAAAATTGAGTACTCAGATGGCTTTGCCAGCCAAGCCAGGTTGGGCTCGGGCAGCGGTGGCAGGCCGGTACCAGCTGCCCTCTCTGCGGCAGGTGCACGCAGCCTGCGAGCATCGGCCGCCCAAACCAGCGCACATAATGCACTGCAATTGCCTCACCCAGGAAGGCCAGGGTGTACTTGTACTCGGGGTTGTCGCGCGTGCGCAGCAGCGTCATGCCCATCACCTCTGCAGGTGGGGGATGGTGGCGGTGTGAAAGCACAGGGGTCTGCCAGCAGCGCGGCGGGGCGAGAAAGGAGGGCAAAGCAGCGGCGCAGCAGCCTGGTTCCCAGCGCCACAGCGCTGATCCACAGAAGCCGCAGCAGCCCACAGCAACCCAAAGTTGAAGCAGAACGAAGAAGCAGTAAGAAGCGGCAACGCAAGAAAAAAAGGCCTACCGGTGTAGAACTTGATGCTGCGGTCCAGGTCGCCCACGCGCAGCATGACCTGCAGCAGCAGCAGGGGATGTGGCAGCAGCGGGTGGGTGGGTACGTGTGCAGGTGCATAGGGCCAGCCGGAGCATAGGGCCAGCCGCAGGGTTGACCCCCCACAGCATCGCCTGGGCCGCGAGAGGGCGAGAGGGTCGCCACACACGAAGCTGCAATTTGCATGAAGCTGAGACCACTGCAACCACACATGAAGCCCCGCACCTGGGCCAGCGGCTCGGGGATCTCGCCCTCACGCTGGATCAGCTCAAACTGCAGGGGAGAGACAAACTCACAGCTGGATTGGCTCGTTCTGCTGGGCAGGAACGATTTCACTGTTCGCAGCCACAGCTGCACCAGCTCAAACTGCAGGGCAGAAAAGAGGAGATGTCAGTGGTCGGCAGCCGCAGCTGGATCAGCTCAAAGTGCAGGGCAGGAGCACAGTGTGACGGTGGCTTGGTGGTCAGCAGGCACAGCTGTGACTGATCAGCCCAATGCCGATGCACCCAGCGCAACATGCAAGCCGCCGCTGCTGGCGTAGCCTACGCATTCCACGTTGGCCGTGAGGCACCCCATGCCCACAGCAGCAGCGCTCCCCTTGTGCCCGGTGGCGTCGTCCACAATGCGCAATCCCCTGCTGCTGGCGAACGCAAGCAGGCTGCGTGTGCCAGCACGAGGCGGCAGCCACTTGCCTTGTAACCGGTGGGGTCATCAACAAACGCGATGACCGTCTTTCCGCCCTTAACGGGCCCCGCGTCGCGAGACACGTTGCCGCCTGCAGCCATGGGTGCAGCCGGTTGTGGCTGACTGTTGACTTGCAAGCAGCAGCCATTGATGCAGGTCCGGCAGAGCAGCGCGCCAACGCATCCACTAGCAGCACACGTGCGCATTTGCTTGCTAAGGAACGACAGCAGCAGCAGCAGCAGCAGCAGCAGCAGCAGCAGCAGCAGCAGGGAAAGCACCACTGGAGCAGCTGCGCACCTGCCGCCTTGACTGCGTCCACCAGCTTGTAGACATCCGGAGCGGCTGCATTGGGCATTGGGTGAGGCAAGGAGCTGATGCATTAGGTGAGGCAAGGCACGCAGCCGTGCCTCTGTGGAGGCAGGGCAGCAAGCTCCCGGCAGCGCATTGTGCAACGTGGCATGCTGCATCCCCACACAGCAACCACGAGTCTGCTGCCTGCTGCAGTGAGCACACAACAGCCCTCAGCTTGTGCGCACAAGCCTGCCGGCTCACCGGTGCCAAAGTGGCTCAACCCCTCGGCAGCACTAGTGTAGCGCGCCCCTCAGGCTGCGCCCAGCACAGCACTGCCCCCGCTATGCATCCCACAAAAAGAAAGCCATTCACGGCTCACCGATGCCAAAGTGGCCAAAGCCCTCTCCCAGATCGTAGCTGTCCACGCCGTAGTTGTAAGTCTGTGAGATAGGCAGATTGCAAGCGCAGGTCTGTGAGATATGTCTGCGAGGCAGGTCTGTGAGATAGGCAGATAGGCCCAGCTTGTGTATGGGTGCACGCAGCTGCACAGCAGCACTGTTGGGCTGGTGCTGTGCACTTGCAGCATGCTGTGCGCTGGGGCGGGGCAGTGATGGCGCCGCAGACGAAACAATGCAATGGCCTGACGCCGAGGGGCACACATCGGCCAGCTCACCAGCTCCATTGCAAAGTGCGTCTCCTCGGGGCCGTATCCCAGGAACGCGTTGCTGTACTTGCCCTGAAGCAAGTTGAACAGGTGAGGGTATACATGGGCAGCTTGATGGCGCGGCAGCACCGGGGCAACCGGTTGAGGGCTGCCTCAGCAGGCGGATGGGTGCGGTGCAGGCAATGCAGCAGGCAGCGTGGCGCCAGCGGCGCAGCTGGGATTCCCCACCCTCCCTCCACGCGCCAGCCAACCAGCAGGTCAACAA
>VIYQ01004992.1:0-13377 GCA_009928355.1 Chlorella sp. CH2018 | reverse complement strand
CCCCCCCCACTCCATTTCGGCCCGCCAGCTGGACATGGGCGCCAGCCTTGCAGCCCGGCGGCTAGCACGCGCACTGCTGCAGGATGCTTGGCCCAACGCATCAGGCGGGCTGCCATGCGCAATCCAGAGCACCAGCTACGGCTGCAGCTTCGACAAGCGAGCCGCCCTCGCAGCCGCAGCCGCAAGCCTCCCCAAGCGGCGCGACAAGGGCAGCAACGGCGTGAGCACCCAAGTGCTGGTCATCGTCTGTGAGTGACGGTTGCGTTTCGATGGCCGGGGCTGGATGGCAGCTGTGCATGCCCGCCCTTCCCTGGTTGCCTCGCTGGTTGCTGCTCCCTTTCTACCCTGCCGCACATCCCACGCCTCACTCCCTCTGCCCCCTGGCAACCCCGCAGTGGTGGTGTGCACCGTGCTGACCGTGATTTGCGTGGCGGGCACGCTGTGGGCGCTGCACCGCCGGCACCGCCGCATCGAGGCGCAGCGGCGGCGGGCGGAGCGGCGGCGGCAGCGCGAGAAAGGTTGGTTGGGTGTGGACGTAGTTGGGGGGCGATACACATTGCACAGCGTGCCACTGCTGTGCTTCCTGTACTGCCCCGCCATGCTGCTGCTGCTGTTGCTGCAAGCCCGCCGCCCCGTCCCTCACAACTGCCCGCTTCACGTGTCGCCCTGCAGAGGAGGCAGCCGGCAACCAGCTGCGGCAGGTCGTCATTCCCGTCATTGTGCTGGGCCCCTGTGGAGAGCAGCTGCAGGTAGCATTTGACGACGGCTACCTCGAACAGCGGGCAGCAGAAGCGGCGGCTGCCGAGTGCCCGGACTTTGAGGGCAGCGCGGCAACCGGGCCTGCTGCGTGTGACAATGCGCCCGCCAGTGCAGACGGCAGCTCGCATGGCGGCAGCAGCGCCGCCAGCAGCAGCGCTGCCGTGAGCATTTCAGGTGGTAGCGTGGCGGAGCAGCCAGCAGAGCAGCAGCCAGACATCGCAGCACCCACTCCATCCCAGCCGTCGTACAGCGACAGCACCGGCACGCCTGCCGCGGCAGCAGCTGCCGCTGCTCCACCGTCGCTGGTGCAGCGCGTGACCTGCCCTGCCTCGCGCAGCGTGCTGAGCGTGGCGGATGTGGCCGCGCTGTACAGCCGGGCCGACTGCTAACTGGTGCCCCATGCTGCTGCTGAGCAGTCGCTCCAGCCAGGCTAGCCAGCCTCCCAAACTCGAGTTTGTACTTGATAGCACACACTCTATTCATCTCATCACGATGCATGCATGTATGCGTATAGCCATCGCTGCTGACTGATCGCCTCCATTTTATGCCACCTGCAACACGGCTTGCTCGTGCCTAGGTTCAAAGGTTTTACTTCTCCGCCCGTTTGTGTGAAACACTCTCTATCTATCAACTCCTTCCTGCACCGTGCGCTTCCTGGCAGCCCGCCGCTTTCATTCCTCACCTCATTTCGTTGAGCGCCGCTGCCGCTGCCCCCGCCAGCCTCCTTGCTGCACGTTGTGCTGTGCGCGCTAGTTCATTGTTCCATTCCGTTACTTGCACAGAGCCGCGCATGCGGCGGCTGCATGCGCCCTCGGTACCTGTTTGCATGCCCACTTGGACACTGTCCCACGTCTCCCTTCTTTCGTGTAATCCTTGCTGCCATTTGAGCGGTGCTGATGGGCAGGCAGCAGGCATGTCACAAACCACGTCCTCGCTGGGGGGGGCACAAGTCAAGTCCTCGCTTGTTACAACCAGGGGCATACAATGCAGCCTCGATCAATCGATCAATGCAACAGTCTGGGGCGGAGGGGATCAAATGGAGGTGACCGGACGTCTCAGCAGGCGCGGTCGGTGCAACGGTGCAACGGCACGGCAGGCAGTGCGCTAGTGCAAAGCAGTGGAGCAAAATGGTGTACGCAGCGGCTGGCACAAGACTGAGCTACAGCAGGAGACCACAGCGCTCACAGCAGGGCCTCAGCGTGCTGCGCCGCCACCTTGAGCAGCGCTCTCCGCTGCGGCACGCCAGCAACCGCAGCGCTCACAGCAGGGCCACTGACCACAGCGCTCACAGCAGGACCTCTGGGTGCTGCACCACCACCTTGAGCATCGTGCGCATCGGCTCCTCGCCAAAAAGGCGCTCAGCCATGGCGGTGTCGGGGTCGTGCAGCTGCAGGATATGGATACGAGGGCAAAAGGTTCGATGATCAATGCAGGGCGAATGGGCTCCTTCCCAAACAGGCGCTCAGCCATGGTGGTGTCGGGGTCGTGCAGCTGCGAGGGTGAGAGGTTGAGGGGAGGGCAGGTTGGTGAGTAAGGCAGGGCGAATGGGCTAAACCAATGGGCTGCTCACAAACCAGATGTGCATGCGGCCGGTGCGGAGTCAGGATCATGCAGCTGCCAGGATGAGAGGAGAATGTGCTGCTGGTGAGAAATAAAGAGAGCAGGGGCTCGAGAAGTGCTGGCGCACAGAAGATCGCCGCATTGCCGCGCGGCAAAAGGTGCACGTACCAGCAACAAGCAGCTGAGCTCACCAGCAGCTGGCGCAGCGCGGCGTCCCTGCGGGCCCCTCAAGTTTGCCACATTGCTCCGCAGCAAAACAATGTGGCAAAACAGTGCATATCCACAACAACCCTGCCCTCACCAGCAGCTGGCGCAGCGCGGCGTCCCTGCGGGCCCGCTCCTCTGGCTTCTCCAACCAGCCGTTGGGCTGGAAGTCGGAATTGGAGCCGCCGCTCCCGCCGCCGTTGCAGGCGGCGGCCAGGAAGGTGAGCCACAACTCCATGGCCTGCGGGGTGGGTGGGAGGTAGGGAGGATCGGTTGCCGCTTGCATAACTGTTGTCACTCGGGGCGGGCAAGCTTGCCAGGCGACCGCAGCTGTAGTGCGCGGCACGCAGCCGGGCAGCAGATGCAGCACTGAAAGCCAGGTACCTGGCCTCACCTGCAGGCACACCTCCTCCACTGCTGCCAGGTTGTCCTCAGAGGCGGGCAGCGTGCCAAAGATGTCCAGGCCTGCGGGGCATGGGTTACGCAATGGGGTCACAGTCAGTAAATTCAATCATTTAGCCACTGAGGAGCTGCAGCGTGCCAAAGATGTCCAGGCCTGCATGGGGGAGGAGAATGCAGGGCACGAGAGATACGATGGGGCCACAGTCAATCAAAAACTGAAGGCAGGGGCCATGCCGGAGATGTGCACGGCTGTGCAGGAGAAGATGAGGCCACGGCATTAAGGAAAGTGGCCCCATGAAACAAACAGACAGCGCTGCACCCACCAGACCCCATGAGGTTCATCTCCAGGCTTCGCGAGCGGTAGTGTGCCCAGCCCGGCAGCTGCCAGCAGCGCTGCTGCAGGGCGTGATAGGACGGCAGGCCCTGGGCGGCGCCGTTGGCGGCACTGTTTGCAGGGCCGGCGGCCTGGCCGTTGAGAGGGTTGGTGGGGGAGGGCAGAGGCGCATCCACCGCCGAGTCGGCGGCACTGCCACAGTCGCTGCTGGCTGCACAGTCGGAAGCGGCATCGACGGAGGCGCTCTCCACACTGCCGCTGCCGGCCACGGAGCCATCGGGCTGCTTGGACAGCGGGGGAGGGGAGGACTGGAAGTAGCGGCGCAGGTAGCCCAGGTCGGCGGGGGCGTCAGTGCGGGGCTGCGGGGGGGAGGAGGCAGGGCGGCGGGGTTGTCGAAGGGTTCAGCAGCAAACCAAGTGGGCAGAGGTTAGGGAGCAGGCAGCGCTCGTGGTGCATCGACAGCAGGGATGAGGAGCGCAATTCGCAGATGGCAACTTGCCATCACCTTGCCACCAGCTTGAAGGTGGTGCAGAGGCGCAGCGCCGGCGCCAGGCAGCGCAGGGGCACAGCAGGAGCAGCGCAGGGGCACAGCAGGGGCACAGCAGGGGCACAGCAGGGGCACAGCAGGGGCACAGCGTGCGCTTGCCTGCAGCGAGATGTAGAGCAGCAGCTTCTCCGGGCCCATAGGCACCGCCTGCACCATCAGGTTGGGCACGTCTGGAAACAACAGGGAGGGGGGAGGAGAGAGAGGTCGAAGGGTACGGCAAGGGCGGGACTCCCAGCGGTGCCATGCAGGCAGCACTAGCAAGCCTTGAGGCAGCTACACTCCCAGCTGGACTCGCCAGCAGCAGCACTGCGCACACCAGCAGCCCGGCCAGCCTGGCAAACCAGCCGCTTGCCTGTGTGGGTGGCGGGCGCCGCCATTGTGGTGATGGTGCCGAAGCCGGGCGGGTCAGCTGCCACCGTGGACACTGAGTACCACTCGACGCCTTCGCCGATGAAGGTCTGTAGAGGGCAGGGTTGGGTGGAGAGGGCAGGGCGGGGCCATGAAGAGGGGAGGGTGGGGCCATCAGTACCCACAGATGGGCACTGCTGCATCTGGTGCTGCTCGCCCACGCCTCCCACTCCCTCGGTCACCACCGCCCGCCGCCCAGCCATCCGCCCGCGCAGCCCGCCGCCGGCTCACCTGCACGCAGCCGGCCATGTTGTCGGTGGAGCCCACCACCAGCAGTCCTTCATTGTCGGAGGGCTTGGTGGGCGCGGGGCGCAGCTGGGCGGCGGCGGCGGCTCGGCTCCACAGCTGGCTGCTCACGCCCGCCCACCAGCGCAGCAGCGGCAGGCGGCCCACGGGGGGCGCCACGGTCGACAGGTTACGCTGCAGGTACATTGTGGGTGTGTGTCTTCCTGCAGGGAGGGCGGGCAGCTGTGGTGAGTGGGCAGGAGCGGGGCACGAGCCGTCTGTGGCTGCCGTGCAGCGGCGGCGCGGCGGCAAGCCGAGGGGGCACCGCCGCTGGGCGGGAGGGCTGCAGGCTGCTCCGACGCGGCAGGCGCTGGCCCCTGACCATTCCCAGCATGTTGCACGGCCGATCAGGGGGGAGGGCGACGCCTGCAGGCGCTGCACGGCTTTCCCGCGCACCTCCGCCTTGCAGCGCCGCCTTGGATGCCGGTTGCAGCGGCCTGGGGAGGGAGCTTATCGCTGCAAATGCTAATTGCAAGGCTCTGCTGCACGCCTGGCTGCATCTGCGCGCCGCCCAGTCAGCTCCGACTCACGAGCGCACCAGCCCCGTCACTGGGGCATTTGAGGGTCTCCAAACTGCTTGCAAGTCCATTCTACTCAAACATAGTAACTCGCCATGATGTTCCCGAGCCGCCTGCCGCACTACCTGCTGCCGGCCGCTGCAGGGGCTGCGGCTGGCTTCCGCAAGCCGCTCTACTTCATCAGGCGCGCTGGGCATGGTGATCAATGCGACAGCGGAGCCGCCCGACATGCCCCAGCCCGCCGGCGCCGCCGCTGGTGCCGGTGCTGCCAGCGCCGCACCACCCGCCGCTGCCATTCGCCTTCCGCCTCACGCCTGCTCCTCCGAACCACCCGCCGCCCCTGCAGCACCGGCTATGGCGGGGCTGTGGCGCTGCAGGCCGTGGCTGCCATCGCTTCCGGACGCTTTGCTGCCGCCGACACCCTGGGCCGCACGCACCTTGCCGCGCTCGCCGCCTACGGTGCGTGTTTGCTGCCTCCTTTGGCCGCTGCTGTAAAAGCAGGGCTGTGCAGTTCGAACACACGGATGAGTGGCTGGTTTGCAGTGGCTTGGAGGACATTGTTCCAAGGCGCTGTAACGTGCCGCGGCCGCCCGCCCAACCCTACAACAGCATCGTCACCGCCCGATCACCAGCTGCCCCTGCCCGCCCCGCTTGCGCCTGCAGGCGTGCGGCTGGCAAGCTTTGTGCTCTGGCGCGACAATCTGCCCTCCTACCAGGTGCGCAGCCCTGCTGGCATGTCGAGCTACTGGGGCGCCACAGGAGGCTGGCGGCAGTGTATGCAGCAGACGCGGTCCTGGATGTTCTGCCGCCGCTGGCGGCATGGCGCACTGGCCGAGCCTGCATGCCCGCATCGCTGTGCACATTGCGGTTGCTGCCCCCCTCTGATGGCTACAACCGACACATGCTCTGCAGCCTGAGCAATGCATCTGTCCGCTGGCACACCAGTCTGCGATTGCTGCGCTGCGTGTGCCACTCTGCTTGGCCTGTGCCTCCATTTTTTTTGTGTGCAGAAGCTGAAGCACGAGCACGATGCCAAGATTGAGGGGCTGCCGCTGGGCAAGGTCAGTGCGGGCCAGTGCATGTAATGCAGGCCAGTCTGGTTGTTGAGGAGATGCAGATGTGGTCGCCCAGCAGGGTCGCATGATGTGAAGCAGGCACAAGCTGCGCTAGGAGCGGCCTCTCGGTCGGGCCCTGCCTGCCATCATTGACCATCGAGCCTCCCCCGGCGCCCCTCGATCCCCACCCACACACATACACACGCAGAAGCTGGGCATGTGGGTGGGCTGCAGCACTCTCTACTGGGCCATGTTTGTGCCCGCCTTCCTCAACAGCGCTCCCGCCGCGGGCGCCGCCGCCGCCCCCGCCCTGGCCGCCTTCTCCCAGGTGTGTCGTGGTTTCGAGAGGCCTGCCATTCATTTGTGTGGGGCCCCCCAACTCACTGTGCAGCTGGTCAGCTGCTGGGTATGCACCTCAACTGCCCTGCTGCTGGGAGCTGCCGCCGACTTGCCAACTCAGCCTGCTGCTGTCCACTCCGTCTGCTCCACAGTACGTGGCCGCACCCCTGATGATTGGTTCGCTGGTGCTGGAGGCTGTGGCCGACTACCAGCAGCAGAAGGACAAGGAGCGGCAGGCGCTGGCCAAGGCCCCCGCACGGTGGGTGGCAACGAGGAGCGGAGGCGGATGCCTGTGCCCCACATGCCTCCAACACCCATCAGCTTGCACTGCCCTCCTTTGACCCAGCGGTACATGCCCTGCATGAGCGGCGTGTGGCGCACAGCCTCCCAGCCGATGATGCATGTGCTCACAATCGGTAGCTTGCCTCATACAATCCATCCATCTTTGATGCAGGCCCTGCATGAGCGGCGTGTGGCGCTACAGCCGCCAGCCCAACTACCTCGGAGAGGGGCTGTTCTGGCTGGCCAACTACGGCGCAGGTGGGTGGCGTTTCTTGGCATGATGGCAGCCGCAAGTCTGGCAGCTTGCACAGTGCTGTTGATGGGGCATGGGCGACGGGCGCCCGTAGCGTCCCGCCCAAAGAGGGTGACATCGACCTTGCTCTTGCTCCTTTGCAACCGTGCGCTCCTTCACCCCTGCCCCTCACCTCATCGCCCCGCAATCACCGCCGCCAACAGCTGTTGATGCACCTCGCTGTCCTCCCCTCCCCCTCCGCAGCCGCGCGCTCCTTCACTTCTGCGCCACAGGCCCTGGGTGCGGCCATCGGCACCGCCGCCATCGTGGCCATCATCGCCAGCGAGACCAAGCGCAGGTGGGCGGTGGTTGGATCATTGTTCCTTCCAGGCTGTGCTGCTGGTTAGGACATGGCTGGGTTGGCGCTGATCAGACTTATAGCGCATGGCTGGATGGGTGGGGCCCTGATGCGGAGCCGCAGCTACCAGCTCTCCAGCCAGCCGGCTTCGTTCGTGCAGCTGCCCTGCCCTCACGCACACGTCCTTGCATTGCCCATGCATGCTGCCCTCCGTCGCCGCTCGCTGCTTGCAGGGAGAAGCAGCGCGATGGACGCTACGGCGGCCAGCCGTTCTGGGAGGACTACAAGCGCGACACCGCCCAGGTCAGTGCGCAACCCCAAAAAGCAGTTTGTGCTGTGCGAGTGTGGGAAGCAAGCGCAGTTGGCAGTTGTTGTGGTGGGGCGGCAAGCCGGACACTGCCCAAGCGGGTGGCCTCCGGCCATGCCCATAGTTGCCTGAGCTGGGCTGCTGGTGCTGCAGCCTGTGCGGCCGAACCTGCGCTTTGCCCTGTGCGCCACACTGCTGTCGCTGTGGGCCGCTCGCTCTTCCCTGCGGGCTGCCCATCTATGCCTCTCTGCTGCTTCCTGCTCTCCCGCAGATTGTGCCCTTCTGCCACTGGATCAACACCGGCACTCCCACACCCGAGGATGCGGCCAAGCCTGAGAAGTTCCGGCTGTGAAGCCGCCTCTGCGGCAGCCAAAGAAGTTCCGGCTGTGAAGCAGCTGCTGCAGCAGCCTGAGAAGTTCCGGCTGTGAAGCCGCCTCTGCAGCAGCCAAAGAAGTTCCGGCTGTGAAGCCACTTCTGCAGCAGCCAGAGAAGTGCCGGCTGTGAAGCAGCTGCTGCAGCAGCCAGAGAAGTTCCAGCTGTGAAGCCGCTTTTGCGGCAGTCCGCAATGGCGTGCAGCTGCAGATGGAGCAGCAGCAGTGGCGGCAGTATGGCAGGCCGGCGGTAGCCGCTGCCCGGCGGTAGGATGGCGCCATCCCTGCCGGTTGCCACAACAGCGCTGGCGGGGCGAGTGGCAGGCTCTCCTGCCACAGCCCAAGCCGCACACCTTGCAAGGAACGTATACCAACACCGCAGAACGTTTGTACAGACAGCCAGCTGAAGACGATTTGATACAAACCCCACCCTGTTATGGCCCCATGCCCCGTCCTCCAAATTGCCGTTGTTCCGCCCATCATCGCTGCCTTCAGGCTTGCGCCTGGCTGGCTCATGGGCGATACCGGTTGCCGCACCGGCATGCTGGTATGATTCGACACACCTCCCATCTCATTTGGTTCTCTATGCCGCCTTCCTGGTGTAATGGATAGAGCATGGCATGCAGCAGCAACGCAGCAGCACTAGGAGCACGCGCTGCCCGACTGCGGCGGCCGAACATGCAGATTGGCCATCATGTCAAGCAGAGATCAGAGTGCTCATGATCGGAGTTGACCTGATGAGCACTGCCGTAGCCTTCAGGCCAAGAGTGTGAAACTAGAACAACTGCATCCTGTTTTGATGACCAGCGCACTTAGCCGACGGCATGGCGGCGATGCATGCCGAGCATGCAGGGAGACGGCCATCGCCTCCCCGCGCTATCGCCGGCATTCTTGTGGGGGACAGAGCGTCTCTCCAGCCCTCCGGAGCCCCGAACAGCGCAGTCTCTCGCCCTCCCTTCCCCACCACCTGCCTTGGCCGCAGCGCCACGCCTTACCAGGCGCCGATCATGCCGCCGACACGTCCCGGCCCCGCCAAGGCGGCCCCCAGCCTGCTGGCGCTGCCGCCCGAGGTGCTCCTGCACATCCTGGCCGCCGTGTCCCAGGCCGACAGGTGGGTGCGGGAGTGTGAACGATGCTGGCGTGATCGGCGCAGTGGGTTGGCTGCGGCCAGCCGTGCTGCCACCCGCCGCCTCCTCTCTGCCGCCGCCGCCGCTGCCACCGCCCGCCTCAACATGCATCGCCGCTGCCTCAACCTGCAGGCTGTCCTCTGTGGCGCTCACCTGCAAGCAGCTGCAGGCCTTCTGCACTGCACCGCCGCTGCTCAGCTCTCTTGATGTGCACATCCGCGGCGCACGTGTGCTGCCACGCACGCAGAGGCTGCTGCGCTTCCTGGTCACGCGAGGAGAGCATGTGCGCAGCCTTCGGCTGGACGTTGCATACCTTGAAGAGCTCCCAGACTACAACCAAGTGGCGGGTTTGGTGACCGCCTGCGTGGCTGCGTGCGCCGCGCGGCAGGGCCAGCCAGGCAGCGGCCTGCGGCGGCTTGTCATCCAGCCACACACGCCGCTGGCTGCGGGCTGCCTGCCGCTGCTGTCAGCGCTTGAAGAGCTGCACCTGCCTGGCAGGCATAGCACCTTCCGCCTGCACCTGGACGACAGCTGGCGCCAGCTGACGGCGCTGCGCTCGGCGCACCTGTCCGGCTGCCTGGTGTGCACTGGTGACGGGCCTGTGCTGCCGCCCAGCCTGACGCGGCTGTGCATTGAGGGAGACCCCGCCAACTTCGGCGCCGAACCAGAACTGGCTGCCAATGTGAGCGTGCGTAAATGGCAGGGCTGCACGTGTGCTGGTGTGTGCACTATGCCGGCCCCCTGCCTGGTGCAGCACAACGGCTGTTGTGCAGAGCAGCGGTCTGCCCTGCGTGAGCGCCCTGCCTGCAGCATTTGCTCAAAGAGCACAGAGCTGACCAACACCTGCCATCGATCTCCACCGCTCCCGCCGCAGGTGCTGGCGGGACTGCCGGCGTTGCGCTGCTTTGAGCTGCGGAACTCAGCCTATCCTGATGACAGCCTGGCAGCCGTCAGTAGGCTGACCACCCTCACCAGCCTGGTGGTGGACTGCGTCGATTATCCGCCACCGCTGCACGCACTGGCCGCACTGGCGGGCAACCTGCGTGCCTTGGAGGTGCGCAGTGGCTTTGGCAGCCATGACCTGCTGGATGAAGCGCTGCAGGCACTGACAGGGCTCGAGCACCTGGCACTCAACCTTGCCACGTGGGAGGACTTCCCGCCCTGGGTGCCGCCTTCCCTAGCGCTGCTGCCGCGCCTGCACCGCTGCTCCCTCTCCTTTTATGACGGTACTGGCGCGCCGCTGCAAGCGTCCTGCCTGCCCCCCCTTGCTGCCCTGCCCTTTGGTTCGCTGCGCTGGCTGGCGCTGCCGCTGGAGCTGGCAGTCGCCAGCCATTCCACCTTGGCCCAAGCAGGGCAGCTGCACACGCTGTGCCTGCAGCTGTCGGAAGTGGACAGCCCCTGCAATGCAGGCCCGTGGTCGGCTTTTTGGCAGCTCCTAGCCACTCACCCGCCGTTGCGCTGCC
The DNA here is from genome assembly GCA_009928355.1 of Chlorella sp. CH2018. Classification (NCBI taxonomy): domain Eukaryota; kingdom Viridiplantae; phylum Chlorophyta; class Trebouxiophyceae; order Chlorellales; family Chlorellaceae; genus Chlorella; species Chlorella sp. CH2018. The sequence continues at coordinate 2,826 of VIYQ01004992.1, read as the reverse complement.
TGCTTTACGAAGTCGCTGAGAATGCAAGCCTCGGTCCCCCTGTGTTCCAGCTGCTTGACGCCCTGCTGCAGCTGCAGCGCCGCCGCCCCTCGTTAGAGGTGCGCCGCCTGGCGGGCCCCAACTTGTGCGACGGCGCCATTCCTGCTTGCTGGGCAGAGCTGCACGCTTGAGCTCCACTGCGGTCCCTGCCCAAGTGCCTGCTGCACGTTTCCCCTGCCTCCTCTTCCGCACAGTTTTACATGCTTGTCCCCTGTGTAAATGCGCGATTGTGCACAGGTGCAGTGGAGCAGGCACGAAGCTGGCGGGTGCGCAAGTTCCAAGGTTGGGGCGGCTGCACGGCGCTCACAGCAGCAGGCCCTGCTGCTCCAGCATGGCTGCAGGGTCTGGATAGTAGCCGCCGCCTGCATGGCACAGGCCGCTGCTGCCGCCGCTGCTCATATTGCCGCTGCCGCCGTCGCTGCTGCTGCTGCCAGAATTGATGCCGCTGGGTGATGAGGCCAGCAGGTCCTCAACCATGCAGTGCGCCTCCCTGGCGCCTCCAGGCTGCAACGAAAGAGCGGTGGGACGCGTGTGTGGGCAAGGTAGGAGCGCAGGCATCCTGGCATGCACAGCCACTGCACAATCTCAGCAGAGCGGGCCATACACATTGACAATCAAAAGGAAGCTGGCCCGGTTCGCACCTCCAGCAGGCGGTGGCGCAGCAGCTCCCCTGCCGCCCTGCTGGTCGGGTCGCCCACCAAATGGTCCTGCGAATGGGCAGGCATGCAAACGGTTTCATATGCTGCCAGCGCCGGGTGCCTGCTTTGTCCCGGGCAGGTGCTATTCGGAGTCAAGCACAGAAGGCGAGGCAGTTGGCAGCAGCAGCATGCCCTCCGAACCGCACTGCTTATCTGCCCTCGTCTCGGCGGCTAACTGCAGCCGCTGCGGTGCCGACCCACCTGCCAGATGCGAGCAGACAGGCACTGGGCAAACAGGTACGAGTAGTAGGTTGCTCCATAGCCCACGATATGAGAAAACCTGGCAGGGCGCAGGGGGGAACAGAGCATAGCGTTGTAGGAGAAGGGGGAAGGCAGCTCGCACACTTGAGGGGCGGCAGGCATGGGCGGGTGGCGCAACAGAGCTGGGCGCAACCGAAGCCATAACCAAACATGCCTAATGCGCCAGCCCAACCCAGCACCGCCCAGCAGCGCACCGGATGTGCGGGTGGCAGCCCGGCGCGTGCGGCAGCGCGCTGTGCTGCTCCATGAGCGCTGCGATCTCACGCTGCGCGCGCTGCCCTGTGGGCGGCTCCGGCCCGTGCAGCAGCTGGTCGATCAGGCAGAACTGGAGCTGCGAAACAGAACAGTGAAGGAGGGCAGACAGAGGGGCTTGGAAGAGCAGCCAGGTTTGCACGTGAGCTGAGCTATGCGTTCACACAACCATTCAGTCCGCCCTGCAAGCTCCCCAGAGCCTCCACCGCCCCGTCCAGTAGCCCCCACCTGCTGCTGCTGGTCCAGCGCGGCAAAGCGCCGCCGCCGCGCGCGCTCCACCCGCTGCAGGGACGCTGGAGACACCGCGGCAGCCCGGGCGGCGCCCTGGGAGCCAGTGCCGATGAGGGACAGGACACGCGGGTCGGCGGCAAACAACTCCAGAGTGTGGGAGGGCACCTCAACCATGTCGGTTGGGCCCCGAGTGCCTGCAGGCGGGTGGCAGTGGGCCTCGTAGGCAGCAAAGCACGTTTCGGCAGATTAACAGGCAATGCTGGAGAGCGAGAGTGCTTCCACCAAACAGCCATGCGTGCCGCAAGGCAGAATGTTGTCGGGAGAGGTGCAGCCAACGCAGCACAGCATGTGTTTCTGCATTCAGCTGCCAACGCCATGCAGCCACCCACCCGCCAGGTGCTGGAACTCGGTGCGGGAGAGCAGGGAGTTGAGGGCGTGGCCAAACTCATGGAACAGCGTCTCCACCTGCAAAATAGGGGGAGGGCGGAGCAGAGGGCAGGAGATTTTAGCACCAAACTCAGGTTGGTGTGGCGCTAGTGCGGCTTGAGGCTCGTGGAGCAGCGTTTCCACGAGGTGAGCAACAGGTGGGGCAGGGCCAGCTGGTTGGCTTGCAAGCTGCCGCGTCTGCCGCGCCTGCCCCGACTGCCTACTGCAGCTGCTACCACTGCAGCATCTTCCCACTGCAGCAGCTCATCTCCTACTCCCCGCCCCACCTCGCCGAGACCCAGCTCGCTGTGCTCGCCCCAGTTGGCCACCAGCGCCACCACCGGCGTCTGCGAGGCAGGCAACGGCAGGGGGCAGAGAGTGAGATACCCTGGGAGTGCAAGGCATCAGCGACAGGCAGGTTAACAGTCCAGCAAAGCCAAACAGCGGATGGGACGGGACAAAGCCCAGGCTGGTGCCTCCCAGCCCCGCCTGCTCCCCAGCCCAGTCTGCCAACCTGGTAGCTGCCGTCGGCCAGGCGGCGGCTGCAGCGCAGCGTGAAGTGTGCCGCCGAGGGGAACTTGTGTGGCCGCCGCACCAGGTCCAGATAGACCGTGCCCAACACACCCTCTGCAAGCAGCAAGGAAGCATGCATGCATAGCGTGGGCTGCGGAGCGGAGGCAGGTTAGTGGCACCACAGTGGCAGAAGCAGGCTGCCAAGGGTGCGAGCAAGCACGTGTGGAGCTGTCCTGAGCCCCACCTGTTTCGTGCACCGCCTCCATCTTGCGCACACCACTTGCCCAGCCCTCCCCTGCAGTCGATGGCAGAGCACGGGTAAGTTGCAAGCTGGCTGGCCTGCCCCTGCCTGCACATCGCATGGCCACCCGCAGCCACCCTTCTACCGCCCATCCACCCCACCCCT
>VIYQ01004991.1:0-18669 GCA_009928355.1 Chlorella sp. CH2018 | reverse complement strand
AGGCGGCGATGTGCAGGCATGGCTGGTGGCGGGCGGGTGGGCGGGAGGCAACAGTGGCACTGCTGCGTCGAGCACAGCGGAAGCAGTGCACAGCGAAAGCAGCTGAGCATGTGCCGGCATGCGTCAGCAGCTCAGCGCACGCACCCAGCAGGTCCCAGGTCTCTAGATGGCTGTTGAACAGCGTGAGGGTGGAGCCTGGGGGCAGAGCCTGCACAAGTGCGACGCAGGGCGCAGGGCCTTCAGACTCAGTGATGGACTCAGCTGGACTCAGCCGGAGCTGCCGCCGCCAGCATTCCACGCCTACTGCCACATTGTAAGCCCCCTGCTACACCCCACCCAACCTGAAGCCACACTGCGCGGCTAACCGGCACCGAAAGCACCGTGCCCAGCTCACTTGCGGCCCCTGGTCCAGCGCGCGCAGCAGGGCTAGCATGAGGTCTGGGTCGCTCCACCCACATACCAGCACCCGCTGAGGCTCGGAGCTGCGCCCCAGGTACTGCTGCGGCAGCACATACTCAGCCTCCCCTCCAATGCTGCTGGCACTGGGTGCTGCACCATTGGCGCCGCCGCCGCCGCCGCCGCCGCTGCTGCTGCTGCTGCTTGCCTCTCCGCTCCAGCTCTGCGTCAGCTCGACCGGCCGGCTGTAGCGCTCTGGCACGGCAATGCTGGGGGCCGCTCTGGTCCTGCTGCTGCTGCGCCAGGCTGGCTCGTAGCTCGGGCCGCTGCCGCTGCTGCTACCGCTGCCATTGGCGCCTTCCTCCTTCTCCCACGCTGGCACTGCATCTGTGCTTGCGGCCAGCTCCAGCTGCTGCCCGCACAGCACGACTAGGCAATCGCCTGGCAGCAGCAGAGTGTCCGCTGGTGGGCAGAGCAGCATGGCTGGCGGCAGCTGGCCTTCCCTGCCACCCCGCTGCAAGCCCAACAGTGTGGCAGTGGGCATGTGCAGCTGTGCTTGCTCCACTGTCATGCTTAGAAGCTGTTCCGGCGCAGGCCAAACCGCCAGGTGCGCCGTGCTGCCAAAGTCTGCCACGCTGTGGTACACAGCGGCGGCCGCCGGCAGCTGCAGCAGCCGCGCCAGCCGGCCGGCATTCAGCTGCTTGGAGGGCACAGTCAGCACGCGGCTGTCACAGGCAAACTGAACGGTGGCCTGCGCTCCTGTGCTGCGCACTTGAGCCACCACCACAGGCCGCGGCCGGCTGCCGCTAATGCTGTCGCTCTGCTGCTGCTGGCGCTGCCTGTGCTGCTGCTCCGCCTGGGCTGCCTCTTCCAGCAGCTCATCAACAAGGATGGCTGTGCGTACCACCTGAGAGTCGCTGGCACCTGGGGTGCGGCTGTAATCTCCTGCAGGCGGGACGCGAGTTGAAGTGCATGCAGTTGGGTGCTCTATTCTTTGCAGCGCCTGGCAGGGTGAGCAAGGCGCATGCAGCAAAGAGCATGCACCGCGCAGCACGCCAGCTTCTGAGATCCGCCAGCCAGCGGCACACCTGAGATGACGATGCTGCCGGCGGTGCTGATGGACACAAGGTCCAGTGCGGCAGAGTCCAGGGGAGAGCCTCGGCGGAACACAATGGTGCAGCCGCAGCGGTGGTCAGGAGGCAGTGCCCGGGCCAGGTGCGCCTCCATCTCAACCTTGGGTTGCTGCAGAGCATGAGAGGGACGCGCATAATCAGGCGGCAGCAATGTGCAAATCAGAAGTTGTGGTGTGGCAGGCTGAGAAAAACGTGCCCACAAAAGCCCCACCAGGAGGTCATTGCACCAAACAACGCAGGCCATCGAAGGGTGGCTGCATCACGCTTGCCTCGGACAGCACGGCAATGGTTATGGGCCGCCTCTTGTGCGCCAGGCACAGCTGCTTGCACAGGCGGGTCACCTGCGGGCAAGGCGTGCAAGCCAGAGGCGCAGACCGTGTCACAGGCACATGCATGCTTCGCAGCCGCTGCTGCTTGCCACGGCAGCCAGAACTAGAAGCCTTACTGCTGTGTGGACAAGGCATCAACCCCACGCACCTGCGCCACCTCGCCCGCTGATTCACACCAGCACAGCAGCACGGTGTGCCCCTCCTCCCACACGCGCCCGCCGTGCTCTACATTTGTGGCCAGCACCTCCAGCACTACCTGTTGCACAGGTGCGCAGGGTAAGGGTCACAGCCAGTGAACCGGGTACCCGCGCAGGCGGCACTGGGCTGTGGCATGCCAGGCACGAGGCACCACCTGCTTTGCTGCTCATGATTCACCGGCCCAACGCTGCTTGAGCACACCCTGCCCACCTGCTCCACCAGAGCTAGAACCAGCGCGAAAGAGCCCAGTCCAACTGCCACAGTGGCGGTGGCAAACGCTTGCTGCGCAAACGCGCTGCCGAGGGCCGGCATGTCCTGGCCAAACACCATTTGAACGACCTGCAGATGCAACGACACTCAGATTGGATGTGCTTGCATTGCTGTTATAATGAATGCTGCACCCCTGCCCTTCAACAGTGCTGTGCAGCCACCTCAGCAACCCGACTCACCGCATACAGCGGGACCCACCACCCGGGTGCCTCTGCTGTCGCATCCGACATAGCTGCATCCAGGGCGGTGTCCAGGCCGCGCATCACTGCGCCCTCCACCCATGCGCCAGCAAGGAATAGTAACGCCGACAGGGCCAGCAGCAGCTGCAGGTCACTAAAGGTGTCCCGCCGCCAGCAGTAATAGCGGTACAGCAGCCGGGCGGTGGCTGTGCGAGCGCCGGTGCGCAGCCGCTGCCACAGCCCTTGCGATGCCGCGGCAGGCAGGCCGCCGCCGCTGCGGTTGTCATACGACATGCTGTGTCCCAGCCCACTGCGCAGGTCCGTGACCACCGCAGCATCATGTGCTGCATGCTGCTGGCGTTGCTGCGCATGCTGCTGATCATGCGTCGCTGTCTGCTGGCTGGCGCCGTCTGCTGGCAGAGCCGCCGGCGGGCGGCCGCTGCTGGCTTGCGGGGCCCGGCCTGGCCTCGCCCTGCTCGATGCCACATGATGCCACACTGGTCCGCTGCTCCAGGCCGCGACGCGGACCCGCAGCCGGCAACTGGGGCCGGCCGAAGGCATGAACCCTGGGCGCTCGCAGCTCTGATCAGCCCTAGCAATCACGAGCGCATGGGCATGCACGATTGCAGACCGCTCGCTCTGCCGAGTGCGGTCCAAGGGGTGCCTGCAACATGCACGCTGCCGCATGCTCTGCGCCAGCCGGCCGCGACCACTCGAGCTTTCCATCTGCCATCTCACGCAGCTCTTCTGATCATGCGACAGCATAGCGGCTTTGCAGAGGTCTTTAGCTGGCGCAAGAGAGGAGGTACAAAGAGCAATCAAACTGAGCGGGAGGGAGCAAACAGGTACAGACATGTGGCTGGGCATGAGAAAAATGTACAGAGGGGGGCGGCAGGCCAGGATGGAGGTGCAACAAAGCCTTGCTCCTGACTGCAGCTATCTGGCAATCAACAGCCGCATCCCCCTGGGCGTCTGGCACCGCCATGTGCCTTATTTGCGCGCAGACGCAGCGTTCAGCAGCAGGGTGAGCGGCACACGGCAGTCCATGCCGCGGCGCCACACCGACACATCTCGGAACTGCTCGTACGCAAGCTTGTGATCGTCATTGTCCTTGGAGCTACTGCACGCCAGGGAAGAAACAGGATAGGAGGGCAGGGGCACGGTGAGGGGCCAAGTAAGCTGTTTGGTGTGCTGGGAAGCCCGCTGCACGAACCCAGCAAGCGCCTTTGAATGGGCGCACAGTGCCACCTGAGCAGCCTTTGCGGCCGGCCGGCCAATCCAGCACAGTCACAGCTAGGCGCGCACCTGAGGAACGACATCCACTTCTGGAACTGCTCCACGCTGTGCGGGCCCTGCACATCGCCCTGCAGCACAGTGGGGGCAGGGAATCAGCATGGGGTCAGGGAGCGTGCAACACGTCTGCAGTCATTGCCTGCAATTGTGCAGCCACTTTGCTGCACCCCCCGGCGGTACATTGCCAGCGGCGCACCAAGCCTCCTCAGCCACAGCTGCAGCTCCAACAATGCCCTAAAAAGCCCCTTCTCCGTCTCAGCAAGTTGCAAGCTCTGCAGGCTGGAAGCGCGCACCTGTGGGTCCTCGTAGAAGAAGCACGACTCGCTGGGGTTCTTGGCCAGCTCCGCCAGCCTGGCAGGCGACAGATCCACCACCTTCAGGCTGCGCACTTTGTCGGGCGTGCGGGGCGGTGGCTGCTGCTGCTGCGGGGCTGCTGCGGGGCCGGGGGCGCCGCCGCCGCCGCCGCGCCCACGGCGACTGCCGCTGCCACCGCCACCGGGGGCAGGCCCGGGCCCGTAGGGCCCTGGCAGCGGCCCGCTGCCTCCTCGTCCGTTCTCCATGAGCGGCGGTGGGCCGCGGCGCATGGCCTCAGGAGGCGGCGGCCCGCGGCGCATCATGTCTGGCGGTGGCGGGCCCCGCCCCGGCAGCATATCCATTGGCTCAGGGAAGGGGCCTGGGCCAGGGATCATCCTGCCGCGGGGCGGCTCTGGGCCGCGCATGGGGTGGTCCAGCATCATGGGGCCGGGGCTGCCAGGCCGACGCCCAAACCGCGGCGGCGAGCGGCCGCGGGGAGGCGACAGAGGGCGGCCGCGGGGAGGGGACATGCGGCCGCGGGGAGGTGAGTATGGGCCCCTGCAAGGCCAGAAGGTGGTGGGGCGACAGGGAATGAAGGGAGCTGCCAAGCCTGGCGGTGCTGCAGCACTGCCAAGGCCTGTATGTGTTGAGAAGTATGCTGTTCAATGCTGCCATGCTTGCAAAAAACAGCAGCACTCGCAGATTGCTACCACCACAGCAGCTGCTGTGACTGCCACAGTGTTCACCTGCCAGGTGGACCCATCATGCCGGGGGGAGGTGGGCCGCGCATGAAGGGCGGCGGGCTGGGGCTGCGGCCGCGGCCAGGAGGGAACATGCCAGGCGGCGGGCCCATGCCGCGGCCACCATCGCCGCGAGGGGGCGAGCGGCCGCGCCCTGGTGGCGGCATGCGATCCGGCGGCGGCAGCATGCGATCCGGCGGGGGCAGCATGCGATCCGGCGGGGGCAGCCGGTCTGGTGGCGGCAGCCGGTCTGGCGGCGGCATGCGGTCCATGAAGGGCGGCGGCGGGCCCATGCCACGTGGTGGGCTCATGCCGCGCCGCGGGGGTGACATGCCGCGGCGTGGCGGCGACCGTGCCCGTGGAGGCGAGCGCGCCCGTGGCGGCGAGCGTGCGCGGGGTGGCGAGCGTGCGCGGGGTGGTGAGCGGCGGCGTGGAGACCTGCAGAGGTGGCGGCATACCGAGAAACTTTGTTCATCAGCCATGGCAAATGCAGCGGGAGCATCAGCCTCATGTGCCCATGCCTTTGTCATACCCCACCAGCAAGGCATGAGCGGCTCTGCCTTGTTCATCAGATGCTCTGCCGCCATCCTCACCTGCTGCGCTGGCGTGCGGACGCCTCTGCACGCGCCCCCGGCCCGCGGGGTGCGATGGGGATGTTGTTCGGGTCGTCTTCGGGCCGCTGCAGCGGGTTCTTGAACGTCACGCGCACCGAGGGCACCACGTCGCTGCAGAATGAGCAAATGGGGAGAGGCAGTGAGGCTGGTGCCAAGAACAAAGGGCAGCAAGCTGGTGGCCTGCCTGGTGGTCAACCCAAAGCCAGCACCACCAGGCTGGCGGCATGCTAGCAAGAAGCAGTGCAGCAGCCCAGCACCCACCTGGGCGGCGGCGCCATCATGGCCGGGGGCGGCCCTCCACCCCCGCGCGGTGGCGAGCGGCGCAGCTGCGGCGGCGATCCCCGCCGGTCAAACATGGGCGGCGGCGGGCCGCGCGGGTCACCTGCAGGAACAGGCACCGGCGCCGCGGCTGGAGCGCTGACTGCTGCAGCTGGCGGGCGGGCGAGTGAGGGCAGCCAGGCTGGCAGAAAGGAGGGGCCTGCTGCTGCTGGCTGCCAGCAGCAAGGAAAGAGTGGGCCTGGCTCCCAAGCGCGGGCACGTCGCGTTTTAGTCAGGCCACCGGCTGTCCTGCAGCCGCTGCCGCCGCTCATTGGAGCGCGGCCCACCACCCCGCCTGCAGCCAGCCCCTCTGGACCCCCGCAGAGCGGCCAGAGGGGCCGGCACCCCGGCTGTCGCACACAGAGGCACAGTGGGCGCTTTGGCTGGCAAACACGGCTGAGGCTGCGTTGGTTCAGGGCACACCCTCCCGCCGCCGGCTGGCACGCCGCCGGAGCAAGCAGTGGGCCGCCGCCCTCGCCCCGCTGACGCTGGGCCTCAGCTGCCGCAACTGCACACCTGGTGGCGGGCCGCCCCTGGCACGGGGCAGCGTCACGTCGACGAAGCGCGGCGGGCTGCGGCGGCGCGGCGGCGACCGGGGCCGCCTGCCTGGGCTGGGGCCGCGCGGCGGCGACCTGGGCCGTCGCATGACGTGGGATCTGCGTGGGCTGGCGCCGTCGGGCCGCCCGGGCTCAGGGACAGCGGGAGCCGGACGGTCGCGGGGCGCAGGGGGCGCGGCAGGCGCTGCAGCGCTATGCAGCAACTCTGCGGGGTGTGACGGGGGAGCCGGGCAGGCGAGAGGTCAGCGCAGAAGACGGAGCGGTGAGGACGGCGCGCAGCCCGCTCGCTGCCGGCCTCAGCACACATGCCGGCTGGCTGGGAGGTCACGCCGAGCGCCGCCGCGCACCTGGCAGAGGCGGCGGTGCCTGTAGAGCCACCGATGGCGCCGCGGGCGGAGCAGGAGTCGAACAGGGAGCTGCGCAGCGATCCCGGCTCTGCCTGCCAGCAGCGAGTGAGGGGCTGAGCAGCAGGGGCCGCCCCAGGGCGCTTTGAGGTCTGCCCTGCTGGCCACAGAGCATGGGGCTTGGGAGGACGCCTGGCGCCCGCTCACCCGCATTGTTGCAATCTCCGTGCATTGCACACCACACGGCAGCGGCCCAATTGGACGCTGGCAGTGACGGGGGTGCCCCTCAGTGTCGCAGCGCCCCCATCGCAGCACCCACACCCCCCCGACCATCCCCATTGTGCTGCAAGGACTGCACCCTACTAGATCACGGCAGCAGGAGGCGGCAGCCCGCGCGTGGGGGTGGCCAGCCCTCGCACCCGCGCCAATGGCAGGCCTGGACGACTCACCAGCAGAGGATTTCATCTCCCTGACACCTGAGGAGGCGCCAGAGGAGCAGGGCGGCCAGGATGAGGCCGCACAGCACCACCAGCCGGCCGCCAACGGCGCGGTGGCGGCAGCTGAGCCAGCGGCATCGGGCGCGCCCGAGCTCCCTGTAGCAGCCACGGGCGGAGATCAGGGCATGCCGCCGGGTTTTGGAGTGCACGCTGGCCATGTGGCCGCACCTGCAGCAGCGGAGCAGCCGCTTGTGGATGCCGGCACTGCGCCTGCGGAAGCCTCGGGGGCTGAGGCCCAGCTGGACGGCGATGCCCCCGCTGACAGTGGGCCCATGAATGGGGTGGCGTTGGGCGTGGCGGCAGCTGAGCAGGCAGCGGTGCTGGAGGGCGCACAGGCAGCTGCACCTGTGGCAGCCGCTGCACCTGACGCCTGCGCGCCAGCTGACGCGCGTGGCGATGCACAGGAGCCCAGGTGCCTGCCGGCCCTTGCCCTGGCTCTGATCACTTACACAATTGTTGGTTCTGATCCCGCCCGAGCAACCCTCGCAGTGGGCCAGTGTTTGCATTGTGGGCTGCACATGCACATGCAGCTGCTTCTTCTCATCCAGACCATGCTTGCGTGCGTACTGCCCTGCAGGCCCGCTGATGCCGCGCCAGCCGTGGATGCAGTGGCTGCCGAGCCAGCCACTGTCGCAGGTGCTGCTGCGGATCTGGATGCAGGGCCGCCAGCTGAGGAGGCAGTGGCAGCAGCTGTAGCAAGCGCAGCTGTGGCAGCAGCTGCGGAGCAGGCAGGTGGCGAGCAGGCGGCAGCCGCCGCTACAGCAGAGGAGCCTGGAGCTGCTGTCGCCTCTGAGCCTGCAGTGGACGACAGCGTGAAGCCAAAGCAGTCGGAGGTCGCAGTGCCCTCTGAGGGCGGAGAGGGCACGGAGGCAGCCACGGCAGCCCTGGGCGTGCCCACCCCCGACACACCTGCAGAGCAGCTGGCAACTGCCCAGCCTGCTGGGGAGGCGGAGCCGGCTGCTGCTGTAGCGCAAGATGGCGCAGCGGCTGTGGCGCCAGCCGCAGAGCCTGCTGTGGTTGCGGTGCCAGGGGGAGCAGGGCGCAGTGAAGCAGCGGGCAGCGTGGGCGCTGCTGTCACAGACGATGCAGCTGAGCAAGCAGAGCATGGTGCAGAGGCAGAGACGCAGGCAGAGGCCGCCAGCCTGCCGCTGCTGGTGTTTGAAGACAAGGGCGAGTCGGCTGGGTGAGCACCGCAGCTGCTGGGTGGACGACTCTGGGTTGCCATGGTGTGGCAGCTTGGCTCTGCCCAGCATCAGCTATGCTGCATCGCCGTCTGGCCGCTCTTCAGGCTGAGCTCTCTTCATCACTTTGCGCCTTGCAGGGCGCAGCAGAAGGTTGCAGCAGCCCCACGCAGCAGCCGCGACCCGCGGCGTGGCGGCAGCCGGGGCAGCGACCATGGGCAGCCTGCCGCAAGAGCAGAGGCTGTGGCAGCAGGTGGTAAGGATGGAGATGGTGCAGCGCAGGACGCCGGCAGCTCGCGCCACAAGTGAGCAAGCGCTGTAGAGGGGCTGTTGGCTTGATGCCGCTTGAAGAGCTTGGCCAGCGTTTCTCCATGCCAACTGGTGCTTCATGGTTGCAGCCACTTGACGCAGCACATTTCTGCTGCCACTGCAGCTGCCAGCACACGCTTTGAATGCCTGGGTTTCTTCGCCAATACTGCCACTGCCACAGGTCTCCTCGCCTCGACAGTAGCAAGGAGCAGCGGCAGCAGGAGCGCAGCGGCAGCAAGGACCGCAAGCGCAGCCGCCGCTCCCAGTCCACTGGCGCCTCAGGTGGGTCAGTCTGTGAGGGGTGGTACGTGGCCTGCTGTTTGTGTGCTCTGTGTCTTGGAGGGCAGCAGCCTGCAAGATGTGGTGACGGGTGCGCAGCCTGCGCAACCCTGCCTCCTACCTACTTGCTCTGTAGCCAGCTTGCATGCCCTGCCGCCAACCTGCCCCTCCTCTGCCGACTCCCTTCTGCCTGGCAGATCAAGGCACTGCCCAGCGGGGCGGCAAGGAGGCAGCAGACAAGCAGGGTGCAGCCAAGCGTGGCCTGGAGCCCGACCAGCGGGGCTGGCAGGAGCACAACCCCCACGCCTACCGCCGCTTCCGCCCTGGCGAGGGGCCGCAGCGGGGCGAGGGCGCAGCTGGGGGCGGCCGGGCGCCGCGGCATGAGCAGGAGGGGTGGCGGGATTCCCATGACCGGCGCTACACCAGCGCCATGCAGACCGTGAAGCAGCGGTTTGAGCAGCGGCAGTCGGAGCAGCGGGACCAGCCGGGCGGCGGGCGGGGCCGTGGCCGTGGATACGGCTACGATGGCCGGGAGGCAGCAGCTGGGCGCCGCCGCCCGGCCTCGCGCAGCCCTGAGCGGGAGCGTGGCGGCTATGGCGGTGGGGGCTATGCCGGCGGCAGCGGGCGGGGGCAGTATGGTGGGCAGGCAGCCAGGCAATACTCTCGTGGCGAGCAGCAGCGCGGGTATGGCTATGATGACCGGCCCACCAAGCGGCCCTACCTGCCTCCCGAGCCTGAGCCACCTCGCTTCGGCTCCTATGCGGCCCCAGCCCCAGCTGTGGGGCCCCCTGGCTTTGATGGCGGCATGGCACCGCTCATGCCTGGCCCCCCAGTTGCAGCACCCATGGCGGCAGCGCCCATGGCAGCAGCTCCGGCAGGCTATGGAGCCGGCGGCTATGCAGGCATGCCCATGCAGCCAGCAGTGCGTATGGCGCCTGCTGACCCCTATGGCGCCATCCCTGTGGCATCACAGCAGCAGGTGCTGCTGCCCGCTGGCCCCCAGTTTGACGACCGCTATGTCGCAGCGCCGCGCTTTGCAGCAGAGCCTGCCGGCCCGCCTGGCTACAGCAGCGCGTTTGCCGCACCCGCCGGCTACGCAGCTGTGGTGCCGGCTGCGCCGGCGCCCACCTTTGCTGCCGCTGCCCCTCCAGCAGCCCCTGGCCAGTACCAGCAGCAGCAGGGCTACGGCGGCCAGGCGCCTGGCCGCTACGCTGGGCCTGCTGAGGAGCCCTACGGCCGTGGCGGCGGTCCACCTTTGGATCGGGAGCGGTTTGACCGCCCTGGCCGCCAGCCACCTTATGAGCCTCAGCAGCCGCCCTTTGAGAGGGACCAGCGCGACCGCCGCGGTGGCCAGCAGCGCTACGAGCAGCAGCGGCCCTACGAGCGGTCTGGGGGCCGGGAACGGGAGCCCTATGGGGAGCGGCAGCAGACAAGGTACCAAGAGGGCCGGCATGAGCGGCAGCAGCAACCGTATGAGCGGCAGGGACAGGGGCGGTCCTATCGTGAAGACCGCCCAGCGCCGCCGCTGGCCGGCAGCCGCGGCCGCGACGAGCGGCGGGGTGGCTATGAGGACGCGCCGCCACCTCGTGAGCGGGATGCACCGCGCTATGCACCGCGGGGCGGCCGGGATGAGCCGCCTCCCTACCGCAGCAGCGGCGGGCGGGACAGGGACCTTGCAGAGCCTCCCAGCCGAGGCTATGGCGGCCCACCGCCGCCCACTGGCAGCCCCTATGCGCCTGGGGGCAGGGGGCCGCCGCCGCCGCAGGCAGCCGCGCCGGGCGGGCAGCTGCCGCGCCTGGCAGTTGTGTCTGGCGGAGCGCCAGCCGGGCCCCCACCAGAGCAGCAGGCAGTGTGGTTCTACGTTGATCCCAGGGCAAGCTGAGGGGTGGTTGGGGCAGTGTGATGCTGGATGTAGTGCGGCCTGCTTGTACAGCTTTTGGATAACTATGCAGATGGGGGAGGCAGCGCGGCTTGCTGCTCAACGCCTCCCAGGCAGCACTTCAGTCACCTCCCTGCCCTCTGCTGACACCCTCCTCTCCATCCCCAAACCCGCTGTATCTTGCCTGCAATGCAGGGCGCGGTGCAGGGCCCACACTCCATTGCCCAGTTCAGAAAGTGGCTGGACAGCCTGGCACAGCGCCCCGACCTGCGAGAGTGAGTTCTGGCTTGCTGCCCCGATGTGCCACGCCTTGCCAAGAAACGAACTGGCCTGAAGGAGGCAGGCGCTGTGCTGCCTGCCGGCAGGCAACTGCACAGCAGTACGCGCCTGCCCTCCCCCGCCCACCTCCTCCACCCCGCCATCCCCTGCCACCCTGAGTGTGCCCCACTGGCCTCTGCAACACTCCTCCTGCTCTCCTCGCCCCTCTGCAGCGACTACCTTGCCTTCCGCAATGTGTCGGTCTTCAAGCAGGACGGCAGCCTGCAGGTGCCGCTCCTGGCACTGCTGGGCTGAGCGGCCCAGCTGGTGTGCTGGGAGTCACCCAGCCAGTCTGCAGCGCTTGGCCGGCTGAGCAGCCCCACCTGGGGCTGCGTTGCGGCAATACCAGGCAGTGCAGGCTACGCTCGCACCCCTTGCACCGGCAGCCGGCCAGCCACTGGCGCTGGCCGGCGCAGTCTGCATGATTGTTGAAGCTCTGTCACCAATCTGGGCTGCCTTTGCATATCCATTTTTGTTCGTGATTGCCTGGTGTGTCTGTGTAAGCGGAGCAAGCCTGCCGTGGCGCAGCTGCTCGCAGCCACACGTGCGGGCACGCCGCCGCGAAGCCGGCGGCAGCTGGCGTTTGCCCCCTAAGCGGGCACCGATCGCGCACTGATCGCTCTACCGAGCTGTGTTCACCCACAAGGAGCGGCCTGGAGCCCGTCAGGGTGCTAGGGCTTTCGCCATGCGGCGCCGCGTTGCAGCCGCCCTCCTGCTCGCCTGGGCACTGTGCTGCGGCGCTACAAGCACGCAGTTGCAGCCCGATGCGGCTGCACTGGCTGCGGGCGGCCCCCAGGTGCACCGGAGCGGCGGTGGCGGCGGCGGTGACGCGCGGTTGCAGAAGGCGCCGGCGCCGGCGGTCAGGCCACACCAAAGCAAAGGTCTTCAACTCCATGCTGCAGGCTGATGGATGGACGTTCACGGTGGACCCTGGAGGGTCCGTGGGACTGCATGGCATCACGTGAGTGAGGCAATCAGGTGCTTCAGTGCATATGACCGGTCTGCTGCTTCTGCCTGCAATTGCCGCATGTTGCTGCTTCCTCCCCCACTTGCCTGGAAGCCACCCAAATCCCCTGCTGCCCACTTCTCATCGCTGCACCGCAGCCTGCGCGATGGCAGCGTGGCGGCCGTGCGCTTCCTCCCCAACTCCCTGGATGTGGCTGAAGCCATCTTCCCTCGCCGCACGCTGCTGCTGGATTGGCAGCAGACGCACGAGGGCGGCACCTACAGCGTGGTGGCCACCCTGCCGCCCGAGGTCAGCTGGACGGCTGTGAGCCAGGTGGTGGCATACTGTGAGAGCTGTGGCAGCTTCACAGGCGTGCTGGCCAGTGCGGCGGTGCCCCCGGCAGGGGGTGAAGCTGGCGGCGGCAATGGCGGCAGTGGCAGCGGAGGCACCGTGGTCTTCATTTTCCAGAACGCACAGCTGGTGCCAGCCGATCCCGGACAGCCACAGCAGGTCCAGCAGGCAGTCCCACAGCTGAAAGCTGCCCAGGCTTCATCTGGCGCCTCTGCTGCCGGCATCAGCTCTGCTACCGGCGCCAGTGGCCGCCGCCTGCAGCAGAGCCAAGGGCCGCCGGCCGACTGCTCCCTGCAAGTGGGCGACCAGACGCTGCGCTTTGGGCGCTGCCAGGCTGTCCCCATGACGCCCAACATACTCTACCAATGCTTCTGCACGCTGGAGCCTGGCGGCAGCCAGGGCGGCACCCGCTGGAGGGGCGGTCTCAAGATTGCCGCCGCCGCTGTGGGCGGCCAGTGGGCCGGGTGAGCGGTGCGGTGTGGAGGTCCGCAACCGTCCGCGTGCCTAAAGCAATGTTTTGCCTTGCAATACCTGGTGAGCCTCAGCTTTTGCTAGTGTGGGCTGGGTTGCTTGGCCGCCAGGCAGCTCGAAAATGCCTTTATTTCCTCTTCCGCCTTCCTCGCTGCTCCCCTCTGAAGGTTTGGCTTCCCGCAGTACCCCGGCACCATGGTTGGTGCAGACGCCATCGTCGTCAAGGAGTGCAGCAACTGCTCCAGCGGCGCATCAGGCAAGCAGTGTGTAGCGCTCTGTATGGTGAGGCTTGCCTGTTTGCCACCGCCGGCCTTCAAGAAGGGGGGTTCTCCTGCCTGCTAACACTACCTGCTGTCCAATACCTTCTGCCAAGCAGTCAATGGCTACAAGCTGAGGGACTATGTGCCGCAGGCCAACATCCCGGGCAGCTACCCCATCACAGGTGCGCACTTGAGTGCTTGCAAGCTTGCACTAGCGTTACACAAGCCGGTACACAAGCCGCTGGGCAGGAAGGCCTGCTGCTTGCACGAACAAGCGCAAGGGCAAAACCTGCGCAGCTGGATGCGCGCCCCTCACCCCCTCCATACAGATGCCTCGGCAGCCAAGGCTCCTGATGGCTCGCTGGTGGCTCACTTCACTGCTGATCTGCCCAAGACGCCTGACCAAATCCTGGGCTCAAAGTTCAACATCATTTATGCCATTGGGCCGCTGGCCCCAGATGGCAGCCTGCTGCCCCACCCTGCCACCGGCCGGCCGTTCGGCGGCACCACCCTGCAGCTGCGGCAGGCAGGCGGGGCAGGGGCCCCGCAGGCCGCTCCTGCTGCTGAAGGCGCCTCGCCTGCTGCACCTCTCCCGGCTGCTGCCCCTGCATCCGCCCCAGAGCGGGACCGTGGTGTGACCAACAGCGGGTGCCAGCTCAGCCTGAGCGGCCGCCAGCTGGACTTCTCAGCCTGCACTCACCTGGACGGCATTGGCAGCGACACCACCCTCATGTGGTCCCTGCGGCCCCTGGGTGAGTGCGGCTGTGCGGTGGACTATACAATGTGCTGCATCGCAGTGCGGTTGCACGCCTCTGTCCAAGCGACGGTTGCAGTTCGGCTGAGCACACATGGTGGCTTCATCGTACGTTGGCCTACTTGCCGCCGCCCGTCCTGTGTACATCTGCAGGCAACGGCAGCAGTGAGCTGACCCTGGGGCTCCGAGCTGCCGGTGGAGGCTGGGCTGCGGTTGGCTTCCCCGCCAGCCCCGGCCGCATGCTGGGCGCCACCGCCATGGTGCTGCACACCTGCCCCACCTGCCCCTCGGGTGAAGCAAGGGCTGGTTCAAGGGTGAGGGGCTTTGAGGCAAGACGCTGCCTTGGGCCGTTGACCGCGGCCTGACCAGCTGAAGGCCGCAAGTGCATGGCATCACATGTGCTGCCATGTTTGTTGCCCCCTGCAGGAGCAAAGATTGAGGACCGCTTCCTGGCTGCGCGGGACCCCTCCGGCGTGCAGCCGCCCGGTCACCTGCCCGGCGTGTCTGGCGCGGAGGCGTCTGCGGGCAGCGATGGCAGCATGCAGGGCACTATCAAGGCAAGTAGCTGTGATGCTGGCTCATATCAGCAAGCGCTTTCCAAGTTGGAGGGTGGGCATGTTTGCATGCTGGCTCAGAGCATTGCTGAGCTTATCACGACTGGCCGCCCATCCCGCTCCACATGCCCGCCTGTGCCCCTCTCGTGGCAGGTTCTGCTGGACAGCTCGGCGGCCGGCGACCCCGCCTTCCCCATCATCTGTGCCGCAGGGCCGGTGGACTCAGGTGGGCTGACAAGAATAACCCTCTAACCCTCTGCTTGCATTGCACAATTCTTATGCTCCAGATTGGCCCTCCCCGCCCTGATCTGCACACCAGTGCTGGCATCCTCTCCTTCTGCCTGCAGCTGGTGAGCCACAGTACCATGGCAGCAGCCGTGGCGCTGCGGCCGTGAATCTGGCCACTGGCTCCAGCAGCGGCGTGGAGGGCCTGTCCTCTCGTGTGCAGGCCATGCGCAATGTGAGGCACCAGCGGGGAGGGGTGGGAGGTGCTTGTCCCTTTGGCAAACACTGTGGAGCACATGTGCGCCCTGGAAATCCGCAGCACCAGCAGAATGTGTGTTGAGTGATGCCGCGGCCAGTGTGGTCCTGCGTCCCCAGTCATTGGCTGCCTCACCAACCTGGTGCCTGCATCTCCCCATCATCTCGGTTGGCAGGCGCACGGCTGGCTGATGGCGGTGGCGTGGGGGGTACTGATCCCTGCGGGCATCGTCATCGCACGCCACGGCCGCTGGCTGCTGAGCGGCTCGGCCCGCTGGTTCCACCTGCACCGAGCCATCCAGGTCCTAGGCCTGGCCTGCGCCCTCTCCGGCTTCATCATCATCTTCTAGTGAGGCTCTGAGCTGACCAGCGGACAGCAGAGCGCAGCCTATCAATCGTGCCAGGCATGGCGCTGCGTGAAGGGTGTGCGATGCCTGCAGCCAACTATGCACGCGTGCACAGCTTGAAGTACACCAGCTGCCCCAACGCTCACGTACTGCAGTGCGGTCAAGGAGGCCACGGGCACCAGCGTGTCGGCCTTCACCACCCACCGCCGCATGGGCATCTCTGCCATGACTCTGGGCCTGTTCCAGCTCACCGCACTCGTGTTCAGGCAAGGAGGGCAGGGAAGCAGGGTTGAGGGCGGGGAGGGTGTTTGTTCTGCAGTGGCATTCACCCAGCCGACGCAGCTGCATGAAGCATGCAGCTCTCGTCTCCTGATGCACATGGCTGAAAGGCTGACGGCCTTCGAAACTGCATGATCCCTCTCCTCGCAGGCCACACCCTGGCACCCGCTTTCGCCTGCACTGGGAGCTCGTGCACGTGAGTGGCGCAGCTGTGAACCTGGCTAAACAGGCCCACCCGACCTCGCCGCATGCGACACGCCCAGCCTGCTGCTCGCCCCACCAGCTCCTCCCTTCATCCCATCCTGTGCAGCACTGGGTTGGTCGCGCAGCGGCGGTTGTGGCCACTGCCAACGTCTACTGGTGGGTGGCAACACAATCCCACTGGCCGCCTCACTGCCGGGCCGGACGGCTGCGCTGTGGTTTGTGGTTGGCTGCCGGCTGTGGCTTGCACTGTGGCTGCACCTGCTGCCAACATGCCCAACCGCGTACTTGACCCTCCGCCACCCACCCTCCATTGCAGGGGCATCATCCGCGTGCGCGGCCTGGGGGCCTGGGCGGTGGCCACCTACTCGGTGGTGTGGGGCCTCATTGTGGCCGCCGGCCTGGCTGGCGACGCCTGGCTGATGTGGCGTGGCAGGTGGGACTGGAGGCACCCCGGCCGCGTCTGCGGCGGCGCCGGCGGCAAGGCCGGCGGCAGCACCCAGGAGCGCATGCCGCCCTCCGCCGAGAGCTCGGCTGCACAGATGGCCGGCGGCAGCGTGGAGGGCAGTGGCGAGGCGGTGCACGCTGTGTGAAAGCACGGCGAGGGGCGAGGGGCCGGCGCCACCGCGCGCATGCACTTGCACCGCATCATTGCTGCATTGCGCATGATTCTTTAGATTGCGCCTGTTTGATCTATTGCCGTGGTGTGCCATGTGTGATCACGGAGCAGCATGGATGGGGGTTGAGAGCTCGCAGAAAGCAGGACAACGACATGAGGCATGCTCGCGCTGGGCCCTGGGCAGCGCGGGCGGCGCATGAGTTGGCGCCGCCTGCAGTTGCGCCCGCAGCTATCCCCCTTCGACACTTCTTCGCCTCAAGCATGCTTTGAAGGCTGAGCGCCCGCATATGAGAGCCACCACGCTCTCCCACCGAGACTTGGCCAGGGGCGCCGCGCCGCGCCCTGGCTCCACCCCCGGCTCCCCTCAGCGTCAGCAGCATGTGACGGCGGTGCTGGCCCCGCACGACACGGCCCGCCCCAAGGCGGCGAGACCCGCCAGCGGCGGCTGGGGCCTGCTGGCCAGCCTCCAGAGCGCCTGGTCGCAGCGGGCACCCCAGCAGCCGGCGCGGCGCGTGGACGAGCTCGTCCAGCAGGTGTGTGCCGTCTCTGGGCGTTCGACTGGCCGGTCGGGGCCGCTCGCAAGCCGCCCCACCGCCCGGGGGCGGCATGGCATGCCAAATGGCATTGGCGGGGCCGCGTCGCAGGCGCGCACTGGGCGGCGGGCCCCGCGCCTTCCGTGCGCCCGCGCCCCGTGGGCGCCTGCAAGGCTTGCACGGCCCAGGCCGCAGGCAGCTGTGCCCGGCATGCTGCAGCATTGTCTCCGATCACTGTGGGGATGCTGTAGGCGGGGCCTGCCACCCCGCCGGGCCCCTGGGGTGCTGATGCACTGTGGCGCCTGCCACCTCTCGCCGCCCCGGCGAGGGCAATGTCTTGTGGGCTGCCACCCCTGAACCTCCTAGGCTGTGATCCCTTCCCCGCAGGCCGATGCCCTTGATGCGCAGCGCGAGCAGGCAGCCGCCGCACTGCAGGCAGAGGCGGCGCCGGCAGCCAGCAGCAGTGCCGCCAGCTCCACCGCTGCGGCCGCCTTCCCCGACATCCGCGCCTTCCTGCGGCCGGTGGGGGTGATGGAGACGCGCTACGTGCGCGCCCTCTCCTCCCTGTGCGCCCTCACATACCACCTGGACAAGCTGACGGTGGGTTCTGCCGACTGCTGGAGAGCTGCGGGGCTGGTGCATCGCGCGGGCTCCAGCCCTAGGGAGGGCGCCGAGCCTGGCTGCCGCGCTTGCCGCCTGCCGATTGGAGCTGCCTGCTAGTGTGCGCTGTGTGCTGTTTTGCAACTTACTCAGCCTCCTGTCGGTATTGTGTGCTGCTGCAGCCGTCGTCGCTGCTGCGCCGCCACCGCCTCAAGCTGGTCACCACCAGCAAAGTGTGCGACCTGCGGCTGCGCGAGCCGCCCGCCAACCCGGCAGCCGCGCTGGAGCATGGGGATGCCATGGCAGCAGACCCGCTGATGCTGCTCAAGGCGGCGGGCGTCGAGGCGCCAGAGGCGCAGGCAGAGGCAGCGGCAGCAGCCCGAGGTGACGTGCTCTCCACCGTGGACCTGGCGGCGGCGGCGGCGGCGGGTGCTGCGCCAAGCGCCAGCAAGACGGCGGCAGGGCCGTCGCCTGTGGACGCTGTGGCCGCCAGCCTGTCGGCAGCAGCAGCGGCAGCCTCAGCTGCCGCCTCGTCGGCGGCGCAGGGTGTTTACACAGCAGCGGTGCCATATGCAGGTGCGGTGGTGCTGGGTCCGCAACAGGTGTTACTGTCTGCCGGGGTTTGCATTGCTCACAGCTGGTTGGAGCGCAGGTCGTGCACCGCCCTGCAATGCCGCATTCCTGCTGCTGCAGCAACGCTGACCTGCCATGTGCTGTTCCTTGCAACGTGTGTCTGCAGAGGCGCTGGCCAACAACATCACGCCCTTCACGGCCAGCGTGACAGCCTCGCTGCCGGTGCAGAACGTGGCGGCGCAGCTGCAGTCTGCGGCAGCAGCGGGGCACAGCAGCGCGGTGGCGACCGTTGCCACTGTGTCGGCAGCGCTGGAGTCGACTTGGGGGCGCGACAGGTGTGTTGTGGGAGGCAGACACAGTTCAAGCAGCAGGTGTTGCTGCATCGGCACTGGTTGTTTAGGCAACACGTATGAGCACACTGCCACCACTGTGCAGCGCCAGTAGCAGCAGTTGCACTGCCCACATCGCTGCCTGCCCCCTTGCCACGCGGCAGTGCGCTTGAGGGCGTGGCCACAGAGGCAGCCAGTGCCGCTGCCCCCTGTGACGCGCCGCCCCCGCCGCCTCCTGCCGCCC
>VIYQ01004988.1:0-34207 GCA_009928355.1 Chlorella sp. CH2018 | reverse complement strand
CCACCCTCCCACCTGCCCGCCGCCAGGCAATCGGCGCCACCACGCCCGCCTTCACCGCGCTGCTGGGCTACATGATTGGGCATCAGCGCGAGTCGCGCACCGTCTACCTCTCCCTCGTCCCCGTGGTGGTGGGCGTGGTGATCGCCAGTGGCGCCGAGGTGCGCACGCGAGGCGTGGTGGGCTGGGGCCAGCGCCGTGCACCACAGCCGCTGCCCTGCAGAGCTGCAGGTGCTCTCGACTTACGTAGTAGCTGGCCTCCCCCACCGCCCCTCCCTGTGCAGCCCATGTTCAACATGCTGGGCTTTGTGGCAGCAGTGACGGCGGCCTCGGCGCGTGCGCTGAAGAGTGTGCTGCAGGTGCGGTGGCACAGCTGCGCCTGCTGCTGTTGGCGGAGCGCGGCTTGGCCGCCAATGCGCTGCAAGGGGGTGCAGCTCAGCTTGGAGCCCACATTCAGACAGCCTGCCGATGCCGCTCCGCTCCGCTGGCCTGCCACCAGCCTTGCCTGTCAGCCTGCGTCGGCAACAGTGCCCCTACCACCCTCGTGCCGCAGGGCCTCATGCTGTCCGACTCCAACGAGCGCATGGACAGCCTGAGCCTGCTGATGTACATGGCACCCGTGGCGGTGGTGGCCCTCATACCCACCACCCTGTTTTTTGAGCCTGACGCCGCGGCGCTGGCCATGAAGCTGGGCAAGGACGGATGTGAGTGGCCAGGGCTGGGTGGCTGTGCCTGCTGCGTGTGCCATGCGCAGCTGCCAGACACGGGCTCCGAGTGTGCTGCTCCTGAGCACCCTGCATCACCGCACGCGCCTGCCCTCTGTTGCTCCTGCAGCTTTCTGGGGCCTGCTGTTCCTCAACTCCTTCCTGGCCTACTTTGTCAACCTGACCAACTTCCTGGTCACCAAGCACACCAGTGCGCTGACGCTGCAGGTGTGAGGGGGTGGCTTTGGCGCGCGCAGCAGTGTGCTGGGGGCTCCTGCGCTGCTGGCCAACCCGATGCTGCAACGCTGCCGATTGCTCACCACTTCCACGCAATTGATGGTTCGGCTTGTGCTTCATTGGTGCTCGGTCAGCAGGCATGCACAGCACTCTGAAGCTCAGCCACCAACCCTTTCATCTTGTGCCAGGTGCTGGGCAATGCCAAGGGCGTGGTCGCCGTGGTGCTGAGCCTCATCTACTTCCGCAACCCCGTCACCTTCTACTCTGTGTTTGGCTATGCCATCACCGTCACCGGCGTGGTGATGTACAGCCAGGTGCGGCCCCTGGGGTGGGCCAGCATGGGTGGGCTGGGCTGGCACGGAGTTGTGAGGCAAGGGATGCAGTGATGCTTGGCAATGCCAGCCTTTACCGACATGCTCTGCCTCCACACGTGCTGCCACCCACCTGCAGGCCAAGAAGGCGGCCAAGAAGCAGCAGCTGCTCCTGCGGATCTCCTCTGGGGAGCAGGCCGCGGTGGCCAACGAGGCTGTGCTCATCAACATGGCGCAGCAGCAGCAGCAGAATGGGCACGGCCATGGGTTGGCCGTGAACGGCGGCGAGAAGGATGCCTCGGCGGCCAACATGGCTGACGCTGTGGCGCTCCTACGCGCGGCCGAGAAGCTGGGGAACAAGTGAGCGCGACGCTGCAGCGGTTGCTGCCAGCTGGCTGCCTGCCTGCTTGCCTGTCTACTGTGCTGTGCCGACACAACCTGCCCTTGAGGAAGCACGCTGCTGAGCCTGCACCACCGCCTCGACCTCCCTGCTGCAGCGGCTACCTGTCGTTCAACATCCCTGCCGACGGCTCGCTGCGCGGCGAGCGGGAGCCGCTGATGGCGCAGGCGCGGCCAGCGCTGGTGCAGGCTGCGCCCTCCTTCAGCCGAGGTTACTCGACGTTCTTCGATGCGTGAAGTGACCGCAATGGCATGAGGGCCGTGGCGGTGGGACCACGGCGGCCCAGCTTTCTCCTGCCCAGGGGCTTGCCAGCGCCTCGCGCGCCGCACCGTCCCGCCCCAGCACGCCTGGGCTTGCAGCCTCCAGCAGCATGCTGAGGGCGCCCCAGGTGTGCCAGCGGTGTATCGCCTGCCTATCCCCGCCTGGAGGTGGCAAAGGCGGCGCAGCAGTGGGCAGGCCGGAGGGGCAGCAGCCGCAGAGGCAGGGGCAGCAGCTGCAGAAGCTGGCTGCTGCCCCACTTTTTGTTTGCGATACTTTTAGGCTAGGATCTCCCTTTGCTTAGCTTGCTCAGCAGGCCACCGGGTGCTTGGAACAGCCCTGGCCCAGCTCATTTCAGCACATCTGTCCCTCTTTTCCCCTCCACACTGACTGTTCAACACTACTGACTGCCAGGAGCTGCGCACTCTTGACTGCTTGCTCAATTCTTTGCTGCCCTGACCAAGCTCGTAAATACTTGGAAAACAGCTGCCACGTAGGGCGCATAAGGTGTTGGAGGCATCGCGCAGTGCGGGTTGTGGAACGGAGAGCAGTCATGCGGTCAGAAGCAAAAAAAGCAAGCAAAACGCAGCAATGGCCTACTGCAGCTGCTTGCGCATGAGCGCACGTGGTGTGATACCGCGCATCTTGGCCAGCAGCGCATTGTCTTGCTCCACCACCCCGTACCCGCTGGACAGGTAGAGCTGCTGCGCCGCTGCATCTGCCAGGCGAGCATGCAGCCAGATGCTGGTGAAGCCGCGGGCGGCCACCAGCGCCTCGGCGGCCGCCAGCATGAGGCGGGCGTGGCCCTGCCGCCGCAGCTTGCCATCCACCGCCATGTTGGCCAGGTAGGCTGCGCAGTGTGGGTGGGTGTGGCAGAGGGGATGGGGGCGCGCAGGGAGAGCAGCGGGTGGTGGTGCATGGGAGTGGGTGGGAATGGGAAAGGCAACACAGCTGGCTGGCATCCTGGCTGCGTTGCATCCTCCACAACAGTGTAGCAGCCCTCTCTGCTGAGCAAATCAAATGTCCATCCCTCCTGACTGCACCCACCTTCCTCGTCCGGTGGCTGCAGGGTGGGGAACTGCTCGCGTGTGGTGCGGCAGAAGGACAGGCCCGTTGTGGCAATCAGGCGTGATGACTGCCCCGGCGGCAGCAGCGACACATCTGCGTGAGTGCAGTGCAGATAATCTAGGATGAGGAGAGAGAGGGGTCCAAACCGGCTGGGAGCAGCAGCAGCCTAGGGTCCGAAGCAGGGGCGACGAGCCAACCGGCTGTGCTCCACCAGCCCAGCCAGCCCACCAACGCACCCTCTGGGTGCAGCCGCGCCACCAGCAGCACGCCGTTTGGTGGCTGCCGCAGGCTGTCCAGGCAGTACTGCCGGCCATCCTGCAGCGGCACTCCCTGCAGCGACCCCGCAAACGCCCGGGTGAGCAGCACGGACGCGGGGCCCACGTCTTCTGGCTGCGCTGGCCGGATGATCAGCTGGCCGTGCGGCAGCTCGTGCTGCACGCTGAACTCCTGAACCAGCGTCGCTGCTTGAAAGTGGGTGCAGGACAAAATACGCAGGTGGGGAGGGAAAGATCCAGCACGAGCACACACATCACACGGGCGGCAGCGGCGGCGGCGGCGGCGGCGGGCGCAGGGCTGCCCGGCCCGGCCAGGGTTCGTAGCGTCAATTGCCCACCTCCAAGGCGCTCTCTACCGCCTCAGCTGCAGCATTGCGCCGCCGACAGGCTCTGCGGAGCGAACGCACAGCGTGCGGTCTGCAGCCCGAGCCAGCGTAGCCTGTGGCCCGCAGAGCCGAAGCGCACGGCGCCCATGGACTGGGCTTGCGGCTGCAGGGGTCGCCAGCCGGGCGCTGCAGGCCAGCAGCCCAAGCCGAGCGCTGTAGCAGGGCCATCCTACGTCAATCGCAAGCCTAACACCTTTAGAGCGCCTGCTTCAGGCGCTGCGAGTCCACAAAACAGGTTGGCAGCGCCATTGCAGCTGCTGCGCTGCCGACCGCGTGGCGGCGGCGCTCGGTGGAAGGTGGCTGATTCCTGAGCCTTTGGGAGCTCCACAGCCCACACACTGGCAGTTGATCACTGTCCAAGGCACGAGAGGAGCCTGTAGCAGCTGCGCTTGTGCACTTCACAACCACTGCACTTCCCACCCAAAGCTCCAAGCAGCCCAAGATGGCAGGAGGTGGTGAGCAGTGAGGCAGGGATGCTTGAGAGTGGGCGGCAGAGCTACTGGGGGGCAGAAGGCTGAGGTGGCAGCTCGTGGCTAGTGGCGGCGGCGGTGGCGGCAGCGGCGACGGCGGCGCTCGTGCACCAGGCGGCTCACGCTCCGCCCACCCACCCTCTCTGCAGGGGGGCTGCCATGGCAGGTCCGGTGAGAGAAGAGGAGGAACTGGGGGGAGGGGAAAGAAGAGGGGAAGGGGGAGACGTGGGGAGAAGCCGGGCAAGGGGACAGCACTCTCGTCTGCCCACCAGAACAAACGTTTGCAACCCCGGGCCGCTCACCACACCAGCCGCCCTGTGCCTGCACGTGTGCAGCGCGTTTGCGGGCGGCGGCGATGCGCGCATGCCCGCCTACAAGATAGCCATGGCACTGGGCATTGGTGGCGCAGCCTGGTGGTGGTGGTCCCAGCAGAAGGACGTGGCGCAGAAGCAGGGTGGGAGCCTTGAAATGGGTGCCTGTGGCTGGAAGCGGCACGTCCGGGGCCCGCCCTGCCTTGCCTGAGCAGCCTGGCTGACACGGCCTGCTGAAGTTGGTGTGCCTGCCCCCGTTCCCAAACAATACAGAGGCAGCCGTGGAGCAGTTTGGGGCGCACGGCGAGAAGACCGAGTACGGGAAGAGCTTTCAGCAGACTGTGCAGGTCTGCAGGACCACTTGCTCGCCAACTGGCCGTGCTCAGCGGCCTTTGGCCTGCCGGGAAGCTTGGCAGGCTGTCCGCCCTCCGGCTCTTCTCAGCGCTTGCCGTCCTCTCCATCTTCCCTTGCCCCCTGCTCCCCATGATGTGCAGTCGGGCCAGCACTTCCCGGGCATCCCCACCACCGACACCAACGCAGCGGGGGGCCATGCGGGGGGCGCCAAGACTCCCTGAGCAGTGAAACAGATGGAAGCACGCAGCGGATGATTGCCGCAGTGCACAGCGGATGATGGCTGCCCTGCCCTCTCCTGCTGTGCTTGGCCCTGTAGTACGCCTCCCGCCCTTCAACGGCTGGGGCCACTTGCTTGCTTTGCCAATGCCTGTGTGAATCAATGCCAGCTGCACAGTCAGCAATTACAAGGCAGGCGAGGGAGAAAAATGGGGGCGCGCTGCGGCGCATGCTGCAGTAGGGTGTTGGGCAGGTGTCGGGAAAATTGAGCGGGTCGGGAAAATGAAAAATGCCAGGATCAAAGCCACGTGACGGTGTTAGCAGAGTGCGACTGAAACCGGATTGAAGTGGGAGTGTGGGGAGGCGAGTGGCGGTGGTGAGGCGGGAAAAATCCAAGACGGGGCACAATTGGCAAGCACAAACAAATTGGGTGCAGGGCTGACACTCGGGTGGGCGCCATGAAAGACAAAGGAAGGGCACGCAAGTGAAGGAGAGGGGAAGGGAGAACAAGGGAGGGTGCTGCACGAAAGGAGCAAGCATGCCCGCTGCAGCTGGGGGCGGGAGGGGGCAGTCCTGGCCCCTCAACTTGCGTTTCAGTTGATGGGTTGATCCCAGCGGCGTGCGGAGCTAAAATCGCGGCCGGGATGCTGCATGGCTGGTAGCTGCCGTCACTGCGCCAGGCTGGCTAGCGCATTGGTGTACGAGTCTGGCAGGTGGTGCGTCGTGGTCTCCAGCGTGAACAGGAAGCGCTCAAACTGCAGCAGAGGGGTGCACGCACAGAGGCAGGTGAGATGGAGAGCCCGGCGCTTACTTCTCGTCTCACTCCATACTCCAGCACAGGGAGCCCGGGCCTGCCGCCGTGCCCACACAGTTCATAGCCAGGCGTGCGGCCCACGCACCGCGTTCTGGTCCACCTGCACCATCTGCGGCTTGGCTGAGGGGTCGTGCTCGTCGGGCAGCAGCCACAGGATGCGGCCTGTGAGCGAGTGGGTGGGGTCGCAGAGCAGAAGAAGTGAGGGCCCACAGAGTGCATCTGCATCAGGGATTGGGCTATCAATCACCACTCTAGCACTGCTGGCCGGCACCGTTCAGCAGCGCCCAGCCATCTCCACGCTGCACAGCCACAGACTCCAGCACGCCTTGCGGAGCTCACCGGGTGGGAACATGGGCAGCGCGCGGTCACCGCCCTCGCTGCCACCCTCGCTACCCTCCTCGCTGCCCGCGTCTGCCGCAAACGCGGCGAGGCTGGCAGTGCTGGCTGAGCTCCAAGCGCTGCTGCACCGCCGCAAGTGCCTGCTGCCGCCTGGCGGCGGCTGCGTGCCGCACTCCAGTGCCTCCTCAATCTCCGAGCACTCTGCGGCGCCGCTCTGCAGGCTGCTGCCAAAGCTGGCGCTGCTGGCGCTGCTGGTGGAGCGCTGCAGGGAACTGCGCCCGCCAGCGGCACCGCTGGCGTGCCGGGTGCGTGTGCGTGCCAGCAGGCCGCCCACCAGGCCGGCAACCCGGCTCTTGGCGTGCACCTCCTGGATCAGCAGGCGCGCGCCCAGCACGCTGAACATGGGCAGGCAGTCAGCTCTGCGGCATGAGGGAGGCAGGGGGGGAAGCTTGGTTCAGTGGGTTGTTGGAGGAGGCAGGAATGGCACCACAGGGCTGAGCTGTGTGCTGGCTTGCAGGGCTGGAGCATCACGCCACCTCCCCTCCCTTCAGCACACAGACAACAGCCCGCCCACTCACCCAAACAGCACAGACGTGACGTGAGCATGGCTGGCCATGCCCAGCTCCCGGCAGAACGCAGCCGCCGCGCCGATGCCGATGCAGCGCATCTGTCCCAGCCGCCCCAGCACCTCCACCACCGCCGCCTGCTCTGGCTCCAGCTGCAGGCCCGCCTCTGCTGCCGCCTGGGCGCGCTGCCGCACGTCTTCCAACAGCATGGCCAGCACCGCTACAACGCCGCCACCCAGGGAGTGGCCGCAGAGCAGGACGGGGTAGCCGGGGCACCGCTCTGCCGCTGTCTGCAGAGCCGCCACCACCGGCTGCACCAGGTTGCGTGCTGCCGCCAAGAAGCCGCCATGCACATGGCCCGACACGCCGCACAGCGTGGCTGGCTGTGGCACGGCGTCCAGCACCGTGCAGGCATCGCCGGCCTGCAAGCAAGGACAGTGAGGGGCGGCAGCGGTTGGGAGCTGTACAGGCCGTGGAGCAGGCAGCGCAGCCGCGGGTGCAAGCTTGCAGGCAGGCCAGACAAACGATGGTGCACAGCATCAGGGAAAGCCAACTGGCTTCACCTGCAGCGTTCCGCGCACACAGACCACGATGCGCCCGTGCTGCCTGTCAATGGCAACATAGTGCGCTGGGCGGTGCAGGTGGGCAGTCCACTGCGCCGCCACCACGTCCTCGGCTGGCACGCCAGTCAGTCGCTTGAGCGCGGCCAGGTGCTGCTTGGGAGGCGTGCGGCGGGGGGCCTGGTTGCTGCAAGGGTGCAAGGGGTGGGAGGGCAGGGTGGCAGTGGTCAGCAGCGGGCAACGGGCAACTCGTTGATGTTTTCTCTGTGTTATTGCTGCCAAAATCAACCAAACCTGCCGCCATCAAACCCACCACCGCCCAACCACCGACGGATCGCACCTCAGGTTGCCCAGGGTGACCAGGTAAGCAAAGGAGGCGGCGCTGCTGATGCACCCATTCAGCGCTGCGGCGCCGTAGGCTGCCTTGGCATGCGCCGCAGCCAGCAGCAGCAGCGGCATGTCTTCCTGGGACGGCAGCTGCACGTGTGCTGCCTCGTTGCCCGGGTCCTCGGCTGCCCGCCGCACGCTGGCTGCGGCCGCTGCCTCGGCATGCGCCGCCTTGTGCCGCCGCCACACGCTCCACAGCGCGCTCAGGTCCAGCAGCGCGGCAGCCGTCCAGTACGAGTGCTCATGGAAGGCTGTGGTGACTGTGGATGCGAAGCCGGCCAGCGCGAGGTGCGCGTACGCCAGGAAATGCACATGCTCCTGGCTCGCGTCCTCGCCGTCGCCGCTGCCGTCGGTGCCCAGCAGGCTGCGCAGGCAGCGCGACGCGCCCTGCGGTGGGAGTGAGGAGAGGTAAAAGAGTGAGGCAACCATGCGGAAGCATGAAGAGAGGTGGCGGTACCAGGAAAGGCCAAAGGGCGGGAAGGCTGGGCCGCCGGAAGCTGCGAGCGGCGGGGGCGCCGCCAGCCCAACGGCGGGCGGCGGACGGGGAGCCCTCCCCGCCTCTGCACAGCTGCCGAGGTGTGATCAGCGGTTGAGGAGGGGTGCCGCGGAGTGGAGGAGCCGCGGGCCGCGGTTCGCCCACGGAATTCAGCTCAGAGGGCCCCTGAGCCCCCACGCACCTTGCCCACGCCTGTGCTCGCAAGCGAGGATACCGCGCCGTCGGCCGCCACCGTCAGGAGCGCGCTGAAGAGGGCTGCAGACTGAATGGCTGTTGTCGTGGCGAGGCGCACCCCGAGGCCCAGCATGCTGCTGAAGCAGCGCCGCAGGGCGCGGCGGAGAAACGGCCGGCGTGGGAGCAGCAGGGGATCACCTACGCCGCCGGCCCACAGCTGGCGCGAGCTGGCCGCTGTGCCTCGATTCTGCCTGCCTCTCTCCACCGACTGCTCTGCCGTTCCACTGCCGGGTGCATGGCAATTACATGTTACAGGCATGTACAAGGCGAAAAACAATAACAGTGCAGGCAGTTCAGCTACAGCCAACGGCACGTCCTGCAAGCTCAGGTGTCCAGCCAGCCCTCCCAGTCGTATGCATCGGGGTCGTAGCCCGGGTCCTCTGCCTCTGCTGCTGCATCCGAATCCCCCGCTGCCAACCGTGCCGCTGCCTCCCAGGCCAGCAGCTCCTCCGCGCTCATGCGCGAGCTGGGCTGCTGGTCGGCCGGCTGTACTGCTGCTTCTGTGCGGGGCCGCTTGGCGGCAGGGGTGGCGGCCGACAGCGAGCGAGAGCGGCTCCGTGACCGCCGCTTCTTCTCTTTCTTCCGCCTGTGGCACGGGCAGGGAGGCAGGGACGGCGCAATGTTGGCATGAGCACGCTGTGCGTCAAGGTCAGCACGCATTGGCAGTGCAACATGCAGCAAGCAACACAGCACAAACTCCCAGCACAAACTCCCAGCTCCCTAACTCACTTCTTGCGCTTCTCCTTCTTCTGCTTGCGGTGCTTGTGGCCAGACGACTCCAGTGCTGCCTCCCCGGCTGCCGCCCCAGGCAGCGGCTCAGCTGCTGCACCGCCTGCTGCCGTCTGCTTGCCTTCAGCGGCCTCGGCATCGCCACTGCCCTCCTCCTCCCCTAGCCACTGGTCCCAGTCAAACTGGGAGGGGTCAAAGCCCTCCAGGTCATCATCGCTGCCAGACCGCGGCTGCTGGGGCTGCTGCTGGGCTGCATTTGAGGCAGGCGCCGCTGCATGCGGCGCCCGCTGCTCCTTGGCTGCTGCAGGGGCAGCGGGGGCCGGATTTGCTGGCCGCTGCTGCTGCACCTTGTGCTGCGCACGTTGCCGCGACAGTGCCTCTGCCGCTGCTTGCCGCAGCTGCTCTTTCAAGCTGCCGCCCTCCCCGCTGGTGAGGCGGGCAGGCGCTGCCTGCACGGGGGCGGTGGCGGGGCTGGGGGGCGAGCCAGCCGGCTGGGGCGCTGGGGCGGCAGTCTCCTGCGGCTGGCTGGGCACTGTAGGGGCCTGGCCAGGGGGCACCTCGGGTGCCGGCATGTTCCAGCGAGGCACCGGCGACTTGGCACGCCGCCGCTCCAGGCTCCTGCTCCTGCTACTACCGCTGCTGTAGCTGCGCCGGCGGTGGCGCCGCCCGCTGCGCTTGCCGCTTTTGCTGCGCACTCGGTGCCCGGAGCGGCTGCGGGTGCGCGTTCGGCTGCGGCTGCGGCTGCGGCTGCGGCTGCCATGACGGGAGCGCCGCCGGTCCCGGCCCCGCTGCTTGCGCTCCCCGCTGCCCACGCTGCGGCTGCGACCGCGGCTGCGGCGGCCGTGCTGCACAATGGGGGAGAACCTGCGCTGGCCGGCTGGTGCTGCAGCTGCAGGTGCAGGTGCAGGGGCTGGCACAGGTGCAGCCGTGGGAGCCACAGCGGCGGCTGCCGGAAAAAGGGGCACAGGCACCGGAAACGCAGCAGGCTGTGGTGGTGGCCTGCAAGGCACCCAGGGGGAGGATGCAGCCCGGTCAGGAACAAGCAGAATGACAGCCAGAGCAGGGTCTCCAAGCTACCAAGCAAGTAACATCACCATGCAGCCAGCCCACCACCTTGCAAAGACACAGCCTGCCCTCACCGAATGGACGGCGGCAGGTACAGCGCCTTCGGGGCGGCCTTGGTGGGTGCAGGCGCACTGGCCGGTGGCGCTGGTGCACTCGCGCGAGGTGCAGCAGGCTTGGTTGGGGGCGCTGCAGGCTTGGCGGCAGGGACAGCAGGCTTGGCAGCAGAGGCAGCGTCCGGCTTGGGGTCCGCCGCTGACGCTGCCTCGGCCGGCGCTTCTAGGCCAAGCGGTTGGGGAGTGGCAGGGGAGGCCTTGCCGGGGCCTGCCACCGCCAGCTTAGCACCCTTAAGCAGGGGCACCAGCACAGCATTGCGGCGCTCCTGCGAGAGCAAGGGTGGGCAGGGGCAGAGGAGGTGCTGGACAACCAGGCGGCAAGCCAGGGAACAGTACTTGTGGCGGCTGAGAGGATGGGTGGCATACACTTGACACACAACCAGCCGCGCATGATGCACAGAAGGGCACGCACACTCTTCGCCAACTTGAAACAGTACATGTGCAGGGCGGCTGCAGCCAGGCACCCGCGAGCTCACCTCCTCCTTCTTCTTCTCGGCATCCTCGCTCTCCCCGCCCTCCTTGGCAGCCTTGGCGGCCTCCTGGGCAGCAGCCAGGGCAGCCAGGGCCTTGGCGGGCGGGGGAGGCAGCGGCACGCTGTCCGCGGCTGCCTTGGCTGCGGCCCCAGCGGCCGCGCCGTAGGCTGCGGCGCTGCTGTAGTAATCATAGCCCGCCCCATAGTAGCTTGCCGCGGAGTAAGGGTCATACCCTGCGTGCCGGGCGGGTTGGGTGGAAGGCAGGCGGTCAGGCACACGCTCAGCCGGCGGCATGCAGGGGAAGGGGGCCCACCTGGGGAGCACTTACTCAGTGCCGCGGTGTGGCTGTGGGCGTGTCAGCCCTGCACCCAGGCCCACGCAGGCTGGGGCGCACCGGTGCGGTGCGGGGGCAAGCAACCGCGCGCTGCTGGGCAGCCCAAGCAAGTAGGGTGAGGTTCAGTGTACGGTGGAGCAGGCAGCAAAGGGGGAGAGTACACCCAGCAGGGCAGCGCACGGCCCACCTGAGTAGCCGCCATAATAGCTGGCCCCGTAGTCGTAGCCACTGCCGTAGTAGCCCGATGCGCCGTAGCCGTAGGCTGCCCAGGCCGCTGCCGAGGGGTCGCCATACCCGCCGCCATAGTATGCCGCGGCATACTGCTGTGCTGCAGCAGCGTGTGCCGCCTGCGTGGCGGGCGAGGGCTGCGCCGCCTGCTGCTCCTGGCCGGCTGCGGTTTGGGCTGGCATGCTGCCAGCCTCCCCTGCCTGCGCGGCAGGTGGGTCGGCGGCAGCTTCGGCGCCAGCGCCGTCGCCTGCTGCACCATCGGCAGCAGCGGCAGCCCCGGCGCCAGCTGCCTCATCCGAGGTGGCTGCGTCCGCTGAGTCCTGCCCATTTGCTGCTGCCGCTACTGCTGACACTGCTGGGTCTGCTTGTGCAGCGCTGCCAGCCACTAGGTGGTCGGCTGCTGCCGCCGCCATTGTCATTCCGCCCGCCGCTGGCCGCTCGCCTTCCGTGGCCGCCTCGCTGCTCACTGGGCCCCCCTGCTGCTGCGCTGCCAACTGCAGGCCATTTGCGGCCTCAGGGGCTGGCGCCAGCTGCGTGGCGGGCTGCTGCTCTTCCAGCGGCGGTGCGGCGGCGGCGGCGCCGCCGTTTGCAGCTGCTGGCCCTGGGGTTTCCAGCGCCGCGTCATACACCTCATCGGGAAACAGCGGTTGTGGCAGGTCGCTGGCCAGGCTCGCAGCGGCGCCAGGGGACCAGAGCGCGGCGCGCTCGACCGACTCTCGCTCTTCCTGCACGGCCCTGCCGGTCGCTGCTGCCCTATCATCTTGTGCTGACACCATCTGCAGGGTCCGCAGCGCCGTGGCCTTGGCGGCAAGCAGGGGGTCCTGCGCCGTGGCCATAGCGAGTGGCAGCCCAAAGCCCGGGGTGACAGGCGCTGAATGCTATGGCAAGTGTGAAGATACAGTGGCGCCCGCCTGCGGTATGCACGAATGCCCAGGGAGGGAGAGCTGAGCATGGAAGGCCAGGCTGGCAGCAATTGAAGGGGAGACTGGAGGGAACGGCTGCAGCGCCACACAATTGGACTGGGACTTTTCATACTTGCACTCTCGGCAAGGCACCAGCCGCACTCGGCCACCCAGACGCCTGGGCCGACATGGCTCCGAGCTCAGAGGGCTCCAATGGCGCCATCAAGGCCATCATTTTCGATCTGGATGTAAGCGCAAAGAACTGAGATGCTGTGGGGCGGCGTGGGATGCCGACAGTGGCACCGCCGTCCGCCGACGCAAAGGACGCCTTTCCGCCGCTGCAACACCGCGCTGTTCTCGCCCTGCGCAGGGTACCATCATCGACACAGAGTCTTTAGTGCTGGAGGTGGTTCGCTGTGTGATTGAGAGCCACGGCAAGACGCTGACGGCGGAGGCCGCCACGCAGGCGCTCGGCATGCGGCCTGCAGAGGCATGGGACGCGGTTGCCAAGACTCTGGGCATTTCAGCCACAGGGCAGGAGCTGTACGAGCAGGTGAATAGCTTGGTGCACTGTCCGCATGTGGCTGCCGGCATGCCTGCACACTGCTTCTGCAGCCCAGGCTCAGCCGAATTGTTTTGTTCGCTCCAGCTTGAAGCGGCGCTCCCCCTCGTGCACCTGCAGAGCGAGCCGCTGCTGCGCGACCGCTGGCACGAGGCGCCCCTGCTGCCGGTGCGCTGTGGGCTGGATGACAAGCCAACAAGCTGGGCCATGCATGCCAGCCCGCCAGGTTGACTGCCAAAGCGTGGTCTGCTGCCGGCCTCCATCCGCACCACCCCCCAACCCCTCCAGTGGAACCCCGCTTGTTCCCAATGCAATTGCTTTGAATCCCCTGGCACAGGGCGTGGCGCGCCTGATTGCGCATCTGTCCATGCACAGCATCCCGCTGGCACTGGCCACCTCCACGCCACGTGCCACGCTGGAGCGCAAGCTGAGCAGCAAGGATGCGATGCGGGCGGCGTTCCAGCCACACCTCTGCGTCTGCGGGGATGATGTGCAGGTGCAAACCGGTGGGGCAACTTGCTTGCACTGCAACGTGCTGGCATGCTCTGTCGCTGGTGAGGTGCGCCGCTGGCCACAATCAACACGGGAGCCCGACCATCGTGCCCCGCTGCAGAATGGCAAGCCCGCCCCCGACTGCTTCACAGCGGTGGCAACGCGGCTGGGCCTGCCCCCCTCGGCCTGCCTGGTGATTGAGGATGCACCGGCAGGCGTAGCGGCAGCCACAGCTGCCGGCATGCGGGTAGTGGCTGTGCCCAGCATACTGCAGAAGGGTGGGCGCCCCTCAGACCTGTACCCCAAGCCCAACTCGGCAGCTGCCGCTGGCTGCGTCTCCATCCTGCCCTCCCTGCTGGAGTTCAAGCCGGAGCAGTTTGGCCTGCCGGCCTTTGAAGGTGGGTGGCAGCGCTGGCGGGTGGGGCGGCTTTGGCGTGGCAGCAGGTGGCTTGTCAGGCTGGGGCTGTGCCCGAGTCAAGAGCAGCAGCCGTCTGCGCGCATCCATCAGTCGGGTGGTCTCCATCCGCCTCTCCGTACCATGCCCCGCCAGACCGCATCGGCGAGACCGTGCCCATGCATCCGGTGCTGCACCTGCGGGGCACTGTGGTGCCCGGCTTTGGACGCGGCAGCCGCGAGCTGGGTGAGCGCTTGCAGTGCAGGGTGGACAAGCCGGCAGGTCACCCTGTTTGCAGGTGGCATGGCTCCCGCGTCGCCTCACCTGTTGAGTTGTGCAGCCTGCTGGGGCGGTTGTCAGCACGCCTCCTCATCTCCATTGACTGCCTGCCGCCTGCTGCAGGCATCCCCACGGCAAACCTGGATGCGGACTCACTGCGGGGCACCCTGGCAGAAGCAGTCACAGGTGAGGTGTGGGGTCACTGCATGCCTTGCATTACCTTGCACGCTGGCTGGTTGCGCTGTTGACGGTGATGACGGTGAACG
Source organism: Chlorella sp. CH2018 (assembly GCA_009928355.1). NCBI lineage: Eukaryota > Viridiplantae > Chlorophyta > Trebouxiophyceae > Chlorellales > Chlorellaceae > Chlorella > Chlorella sp. CH2018. The sequence continues at coordinate 19,987 of VIYQ01004988.1, read as the reverse complement.
CTTCGCCGTATGCTACCCTGTCTGCAGGCATCTTTGCGGGCTGGGCCACCCTGCCCGATGCCTACCCAGGCCAGGTCTTCCCCATGTGCGTCTGCCGGGCCGCACAGTGCCGCTTGCCGTGTCGTGCTGCGTGCCAGGCCTGATGCCTGCTGGTCTGTGCGGTCTGCTGACTCGTAGGCTGCTGGCTTGCAGGTGCATGAGCTGCGGCTTCAACCCCGTGTATGACAACAAGGAGAAGACAGCGGAGCCCTGGATACTGCACGACTTTGGACCCGGTGGGGCTACACCTGGCTGTCGCCTTGCGGGTTCCACTGGCTTGAGTGGGTGTGCAGGTTCTTGGCTGCAGCGTGCTGTTGTATGCATCATCATTGCGGCTGAACTGTTTGATCCTGTCCTACCTGGCAGGCGCCAACTTCTGCGGGCAGGAGATTCGGCTCGTTGTGTGCGCATTCATCCGGCCAGAGGTGCGTGAGCTCAGCTGGGCGGGTGCCTGCTGCTTTTGCTGGCTATTGAACTCCTGTAGCATGCCATGGCTGGATGGCATGGATTGCTCCTGCTGCATGCATGTTTTGTTCTCACGTGCGCTGCCTGCCCACTTGCTGCTGCTGGTGTGCGCTACCTGCAAGCTGCACCAGGCAGTGCATAGGGGCATCCCCACGTGCCAACCCCCCGCTGTCCTCTCCCTGCTGTGCAGGCCAACTTTGACAGCCTACAAGCCCTGATTGACCGCATCCACCGCGATGCAGAGGTCAGCAAGGACGCGCTGGCACACCCCATTTACCAGCAGCAGAAGGAAGACCCCTTTCTCTTCGATTCCGCAACAGCGGCTGGCGGTGCGGCAGGGGCCGCGTCAGGCAGCAGCGAGGTACCAGCGGCGGCAGCAGGCACAAAGCAGGCCTAGGTAGAGATGCGCAGTGGCGATGGGGTCCAATGCATAGCCGCATTAGATGACGGCATTGCTCAGCAGTGTTTTGACTTTGAGACGATGCCACCAGGCTGATGAATGCTGAGAGTTTGACCTAGCTGCATCGACCAGACTTCATGCCCGGGGGGGCAAGGCAACGATTCACACTGTTGAGGGTGGACAACATGGATGGAAAAGCACTCGGCAAAAGCGTCAACAACATTATTGCATCCAGCCAGAGCTAGCGCTGCTGCGCGGCAAGCGCCGACAGCTGCGCCAACCAGCGCCGGCAGCTGCGCCAACCAGCGCCGGCAGCTGCGTCAACCAGTCAGCAACCAGCTGGAGCCTAGGTTCAGGCAGCCTACATGCCCTGCCGGGTCACGGCTGAGTAGCGCCGGCCGCCGCCAGGCGCGCCCTGCTGCTCGCCGCCATACTCCACTTGGCCATAGCCCTGGTAGGCGTACTGCTGTTGCTGCTGCTGCTGCTGCTGGTAGTCCACCTGCTGCATGGGCGGCATCTGCGGCTGCTGCTGGTAGTACTGGGCAGCAGCGGCGCCAGAGCCATCGTCCTCCGGAGAGGTGATGGTCAGCGGGCGCTTGATGGGCTGCGGCGGCAGCGGCACGGCGGGCATGGGGCCGCCCTCCATGGGGGCGTAGGCGGGCTGGTAGGTGGGCATGGCAGGCACACCCTGCATGCCTGCAGAGCAGCAGGGCGGGGCAGAGAGGGGCAGGGGTAGTGAGGCGGTGAGGTGTGTGGCATCGCCAGAGATGGTTCAGGCCGACCTGGTGCACTTCCCACAGCGCGACAGCACTGGGCCTTGCCACACAGGAGCCTCTGAGCTCACCGGCGGGGGGCGGGTAGGGCACAGCCACGTAGGTGTAGCCAGGCTGCATGCCGGGGGCGGGGGCGTACTGCACCGGCTGCTGCATCACGTACTGCACCGGCTGCTGCTGCATCTGCGGCTGCTGCTGCATGGGGGCCTGCTGCATGGGGGCCTGCTGCATCGGCGGCTGCTGCATGATGGTGGGCGCAAAGCCACCACCCATGGCAATCTGCTGCAGCGCAGCAGCCGACTGCTGGGCACTCATCTGCGCCGCGGCCACCGCCGGCGCGGGCTGCGGCGCTGCCGGAGCAGCATGCTGCTGGGGCGCCGGCTCGGGGGCAGCGCGCGCAGGGGCGGGGGCAGAAGAAGCGGTGCCGGCTGCCACAGCCGAGTAGGCGGGCGCGGCAGGGGCGGACTGGGGCACCGCCACCACCTTGGGCGCCTGCTGTGCCCCGCCCCGGCCGGGCTGGAAGTTCTGAGCCTCCACATTCAGCTGCTTGCCGCGGCGGCGGCGGCCGGGGGACTTGGGCGGCTGGCCGACAGGCACTGCCACGCCACCCGACTGCCGCACAGCAGTTACCACGCGACCGCCGCCGCTGCCGGTGCCGGTGCGGCTGTTGGGGCGGCCGCCGGCAGCGCGGCCGTTGGCGGCGCCACCAGGTGCCTTGTGCTCAAAGCCGGGGGGTGGGAAGTCGGCATCTTCCACCACAAACTCCTGGGCAGCGCTGCATGGTGGCAAAAGAGGGGCAGGGAAGGGAGGGGTGAGGCATGGGGCTGAGAGCTAGAAGCTGACGGTTGGGCCCCGCAGCACATTTGCACAACCATTCACAGGCCTTGCCAAGGTGCACGACTGGGGACAAGATGACAGCCTGAAGTGGAGCAGTGGGCTTACCGGGCACGGCGCGGCCCCGGCTCAGGCCCACCAAACTCCGCCTCCCGGCCGTACTGCTGCCCACGGCCGCGGCCGCCCCGTCCGCTGCGGCCGCCGCGGCCAGAGGGCGGGGCGCGGACAAACTCCTCCTCCTCTCCTTCGTAGGCCTGGTAGCCGTCGCCCCGGCCGCCGCGGCCGCCACGCCCACCCCGGCCGCGCCCGCCGAGGCGCATGCGCCGGAACGACTGCAGATCAGTTGTGTTGGGTGGCAGAAATCGAGCGTTTGAGGATGGAGCGGTCCGAGGGTGATGAGCGGGACATCAGGGGACCCATGAGCTGGCATACAGAGCTGCCGCAGTGTAACCGCGTGCACAGGGGCTCCCACTTGCTATGTTTGGTGAACGAGCCAAGCCTGCTGCAGCCCAGCCCCGCATCCGAGCCACAACAGCTGCAGCGCACCTCGGTGAAGTCGTCGCCGGTGGGCTGCTCGCCCCGCTCCAGCGCCTCAAAGGCATCGTGGCCCCAGCGCTCCTTGCTGGAGGGGTCCCACAGCTTGCCACGCTCCCTGGGAAGTGGGCAGCGGAGGATTGGGAGGCTATTGGTTGAGCAGCTCAGCCAGGTATTGCTGGTGGGAGAGGCGGGCAGCGCTGCGCCTACCAAGTGCAAGGGGCTTGCTACCACTGCGCGCATCCCACCAGGCTGCTGCAGCGATGGCACACAAGCGCTCCGGGGCGGGCGCAGGGCGGCACATAAACGTTCCAAGCCGGGCCGCAGGCTGCACTGAGCACCCCCCACAGCCAACCAGCCCACTCTCTCCCCTCCCAGCCTCACTTTTGGCGCTCGTCCAGCTCGCCCTCCACCTGCTCGCTGCGCATGCCGCCGCCGCCCTCCTCCTCCCCAGCCTCAAAGCGGTCGTCATGCAGCCAGAAGGCGCCCGACTTGGGCACTTCAAAGGGCTCCAGGCGCTTGCGCTGCGGGGCGGGGAGGGTCATGGGGGAGCGGTGGGCAGCGGGGTAAGGCAGCCGTGGGTGGGCAGGATGAGCAGGGGGCATGTGATGGGGCTGGGTGCCGCCGGTGATGGCCAGCGCGGCTTGCATGCAAGCAGCAGCACAGGCAGTGCAGCATGCCGGCCGCCCAAGCAGCCACGTTCCCACGGAACGGCACAGCTGGCACCCCATGCCAAAACGCACAATGGGCTTCGGGGCAGGGGCAGGCTCCTCCTCAGCGGCTTCGCCCTCCTCGCCCTCGCCCTCCTGCACCGGCAAGTGGCATGGTGAGGCAAACAGGTCAGCCCTGCCCTCGATCAGCAGGTCAGCCATCCAGGCCCAAGCACATGGGACTGCCACGCAGCAGGCTGCGGTACTATGCAACGCCGGCGAAGCCACGCGTGGCCCTCATCCAGACCCCAGACCACGCAGCATGTGCAGACCCCAAACAGGTGCCCCTCAGCACACACGCACCTCTCCCTCCTCGCCCTTGCCCTCCTGGCCCTCGGCCTGCCCCTCAGCCGCCTCCTCCTCCTCGCTCTCCTCGTCGCCGCTGTCGCTGAACTCCTCCTCCACCTCCTCGCCCTCCACCTCCACCTCCTGCTCGTCGTCGCTGGCGGCGTCGCGCTTCTGCATGGCTGCTGGGTGCCTGCAGTAGGTGGGCGGCGTGAGGGGGGCAGACATGAGCTGCACAGTCCGCCTCTCAGCCAAAGGTTGCGCACTGCAGCGGCCGTGGCGCGGCGGCAGCAGCGGGGTGCGGCGGCAGTCCCCACTGGCCGTGGCTGCGGGCCTTTGGGCTTCCAGTCGCCCACACCGCAGAGAGAAGCAATCGACAGCAGCTGCAGCAGCCGCAGCGCCCTACTTGTTCCGCGAGGGGCCCATCAACCAGCTGGGCAGCGGCTCGGGGCCCTGCGGCGCGCGGAACAGTGTGCTGACAGGCGCCCGACGCCGAGACGTACCTTGAGGCACGCCGAATTGGCCTGTCTGGACGCCCTCCGGTTCGCGGTGGTCGCGAGCCCGCCCTGCCAGCCGCGCAGCTACTGCAATGACTTGATCAGTCGCTGCGGCCACCGATCTGGCGGCTACCTGCTGCTCTGCGGCCCGCCCCGGCTGCATTGGCCCGCATGGACAGTGGGAGGCGGGAAAGCGATGGCGCGGCCCCTCCGATCACAGGCAGGCAGTGCAGTTCAGTGGGCAGAGCGTGCCCGTCCTGTCGACGCCTCTGCCGAGCTCCCGCTCTCCGACCCCAAGTCTGGCGGCCCGCAGCGACACCAGCGGCAGTTTAGCTTGATCCCAGAGAGCAGCCACTGAATTGCCACGCCATGGCTCTGCGCCAGCTTGCCGCACGGGCGGGTGCGCCGAGCTGGCTGCGGCCCTTCAGCAGCACCGCGCCCTCCGTGTGGGACAAGCTGTGAGTCTCAGGCCGATGGTGCCATCCGGGCCACCGGAGGGCTGCTGCGCCTCTCACTGCCGCCCACCTCGTGGACGGCAGCGCCGCCGCCCGTGCGTTGACCGCGTCCCTGTGCCCCCACTCTCCCTGCCACCTGTGGCCATCAGCCGCTGCAAGCTGCCCAGCGCATGCAACCTAACGTGACGGCGGCATCAAACTCCTGCCCTCCCCGCTGCCCCTCCCATGCTGCAGCGTGCAGATCACGATTGTGGACGGCGCGGGGCGGCGGCACGTGCTGCGTGGCGTGCAGGGGCAGCCGCTGACGACGGTGCTGGAGGGCCACATGGACACCCTGGGGGAGCAGGGTGAGCGACAACATGCAGCATGCGGAGCTGCTGTGGCCGCTGGGCTGGGGTGAACGCCCTTCACTGAAGGCGTCAGCTTGCCTGCAAGCGAGCGGCTGCACCGCCTGCTGTGGGGCATGCGCACACCAGCGCAGTCACAGCTTGCGTATGCTTCCATAAACACACACACACACACACACACACCGTCTGTCACCCTCGCCCTGCAGCGCTGTGCCTGTCGCCCGATGGCCGCGGCGTGCCTGAGGCGCACGTCAAGCTGCCCACCGAGCTGCTGACAGCATTCCCCGCCCCCGCGGGCGACGATGCGCGCTACCTGCAAGAGGTTGCGCAGCGCGGCTCCCTGGACAGCCAGTGAGTGTGGGATGGGGTGTGCTCGTGTGGTGGGCGGGGATGCGGCGGCGGGGGTGCTGGCAGGGGCCGCACTGTGTCGAGGATGGTTGCATTCACGAGCGGTGCAGCCATCCACGTGCCCTCGCACTCGCCCTTGCCGCGCTGCCTCTCACTGCTCCCTCCTCCCTCCCATCCCTCCGCGGCAGCTCGCGCCTGGGCAGCAAGGTGGTGCTGTCCAAGGAGCTGGACGGAGCGGTCATTGCGCTGGGAGAGGTGGGTGGGTGGTGTGGGAAGCGGGCGGCGGCTTGCACAGGCATCAACACAGCTCGTGCTGACCTGGTCAATGCGCACCAGCTGGCAGCCCATCGGTTCACCACAAACTGCAGTCTACTGACTGGTCGGTCCCCCCAAACATTTCCTCAAGTGCAGATTTACCCCTGGAAGTCCCTCTGAGCGGCACCCAAGCACAGCATCACTGCAGCACTGCGAACGGCCAGCGGCGGCGACCAGCACATGGCGCGCTGAAGCGCGCACAGTTTGCCGCCGGGTCGCAATGGGCCCTTTTTTGTGAATGCCAGCCATGTAACATACTATCGGTTGAGCAGGCTCCTGTTGCCAGAGATGTGAGCACCAAGGCAAACCGCTGAGGCGGGGTGGCCCGAAGGGCGCCAGCACTGCACAGCAGGCCTGGTGCGCTAAGTGTTGCCTTGGAAGGTCCAGACCTGGCTGTCCACAACCTCCCAAGGGGTCCTGAGTAGGTGCCAGAGGCCACAGTGGCTGAGGGAGCCATGGGGCGGCGGGGTGCCCTGGCGCTGCTGGGTGTCGCCGCTGCCCTGGCGGCCGTGCTTCTGCGGGCATCGGACACGTTGACCTACGCGTGGATGGCGTCGACGGATCCCGACTCCCTCAACTTCAGCCAGGTGGGGTGGGTGTTGCGCTTGCCGCTGCGCGGCGCCGTCGTCCGCCGCCTGGTGCTTGCGCCGAGTGGTGATCACCCACTGGCCTGCCCTCGCCCCGCTGCTCCTTACCTCAGCAGGCCCCTCCCTGGCCGCTTTTTGCGTTGGGGGATGCGCTGGCCTCACGCTGGCTGCCGCAGCTGCAGGCCGCTCTGCTGCCGCCGCACCTGCACGTGGTGCTGCTCTCCTCCGCCTTCGTGTCCTCCAAAGGTGCGTTGAGCTTGCGGCTGCTGCAGTTGGGTGTAGTTCCCTGCTGCGCAGCGCCCCGTCAGACTAGCCATGCTGCATCTCTTGTCATTGCAACGCAAGGCCGCAGCATGAGGCAGTTAGGATGTTGTGGGATGACTCCACCACACGTCCCACACCCGTCACCTGCAACTCCATATTGCTTGTGCGCAGCGCTCTACACAGCGGCCCGCCTGGGGGTGGCAGACGTGCTGCAGCAGCAGGGCCCCCTGCCCGCCGCTGAGCTGGCCTCCCGCCTGGATGTCAAGGAGGATGCCCTGGCGCGGGTCCTGCGCTGCCTGACCGCTCATGGCGTGTTCGCAGAGGTTTGTGGCTGGCTGGCTGGCTGTGCATCATGCGGCTGTGCAGATGAAGCTGCATGCTGTGAGCGCTGCACAGGATCTTCCAGTGAAGCTGAACACCGCTGCAGTTGCTTACATGGCACCCCCGGCACCTGCCTGCAGACCTCCCCCGGCACGTTTGCCAACAACCGCGGCAGCAGTGTGCTGCGTGCCGACCACCCCACCAGCATGCGCAACATGCTGCTGACCTGGGGCGACGAATCCTACTGGGCCCACGAAAAGCTGGCGGAATCGCTGCAGGCCGGCAGCCCCCCTGCCTTCCAGCTGCAGAGCGGCGGCATCCCTTACTTTGACTGGCTTCAGCAGCCAGGCAACGAGGGGCGCAGCCAGGCATTCCACAGTGCCATGATTGAAGCTGCACGCGCGCTCACAAACGTTGCCACCCTGGAGGTGGGTGCCGGCAGCGCACCGTGAAGTGCGTGCCCTGCTGGTTGTGTACTCTGATTGCCGGGCAGCTGTTTGCAACTCTCCACGCAGCCTCGCCCAGCCTGCCAACCCGAGTGCAGGACTACCCCTGGCATGTGCACGCCGCTGCCAACCACACAGTGGCGGATGTGGGGGGCGGGCTGGGCTCCTGGCTGGCGGCGCTACTGGAGTGTGAGCCTGGGCTGCGGGGCACACTGGTGGACCTGCGCAGCGTGGTGGTCGCCGCAGGTGGGTGAGCCGGCAGGCGTGTCGTGTGTGGAAGGCAGCACAGGCAGCACGGCCTATTGGCATGGCATGAGTTGTCCGCTGCATGCCAGCAGCTACCGTCACTACATACTTGTGTGGTCTGCTTCTCTCACTCTGCACTGCTGCGTCCCCATCTGCCGCAGAGAAGCGGTGGCGGCAGCAGCACCCTCAGCTGCTGGGCCGCACCTCCTTTGTGGGAGCCGACTTCTTCACGGACCCGCTGCCGGCAGCAGATGCCTACTTCATGCGCTTCATCCTGCACGACTGGCCCGATGCCGAGGCGACGGCAATCCTGCGGGCTGTGCGGCGCGCCATAACACCCGGCAGCAGGGCGGTGCTGCTGGTGCAGGATGTGGTGATGCCGGAGCGGCAGCCAGGGGTGGTGTTCACCACGCTGGACCTGCAGGTGGGCGTGCCGTGTGTGCTTGGCTGCCACGGTGTGTGTGTGTTTGTGTGGTGGCGGCAGCGGCCATGCACGGTCAAGCTGAGGTGGCACTTGCCAGGTGTGAGCAAGCGCAACCTTCGTTGTGAAGCCGCATCATCAACCCCCCTGCTGCCCTCCCTGTGCTGGCAGATGCTGGCCATCGGCGGCGGCAAGGAGCGCACCAGGCGGGAGTGGGAGGCGCTGCTGGCTGCCGGCGGCTTCCGCCTGGCACGCGTGCACCGCCTGCGAGCGCTGCCCTCCCTGCTGGAGTCACACCCGGCCTGAGGCCTGTGCAAGCCATGGGAGTGGCTGTGAACCTCAGCACTGTGTTGGCAACACCTTAAGCATGCATGAAAGCACATGTTTTTGCACCTGTTCGACCGTCTAGATTACATGCCTGGGAGTGCCCGTCTGCCACCTGCCTTGCTAGCTTGCTGCGCCGTTGGACTCTGCTGTGCCTGCTGCCCCCGCCGTGGCTGACTTGGCAACGTCTGCAAGGTCCAGCACGCTGACGTAGTTGCCGGACAGGTTGCCCACCCACAGCTTGCCGTCGTGCTCGGTGGCACATGCCACGCTGGACACCTGCGCAAGGGATTTGGCACACGAAAAGGGCCAATTCAGCCTAGGAGCAGTTGTGCAGGCTGGGGATGCATTGTGTTTCCGTCTATGCATTGACCTGTGGGACAACCAAGACTGCACCCCTCCCTCCGCTCACTCGGGAGCCGTCTGGGTCCATGAGCACCTGCTGCACCTCCCCCTCTGGCGACACCTGGGTTGGACGAGAGCAAGTCGATTACCGGGGGCTCAGTGGAGAGCCCTGATCCAGCCATGTCGCTGTCATTGGAGCGTTGCAGAGGCAGCAGTGCAGCTTGTTGCAATCTGGCATGTAGGCAGAAGGTCATGCAGTGCTGCAAAGCTGGAGCATGCCCACCCTCCTGGCCCTGCATTGCTCACCTTGACCACGCAGCCCCACTGCTTCTTGGGGATCAGCCAGTCCGGCAGGCGGGCCGCCAGGCCGCGCAGCAAGGGCTTGGGCAGGATGCGGTGCGTCTGCGGCACAGCCGCAAGGGCGACGATGATCAGGGGGCCAAGCCATGCCGCTGAGCAGGGAGCGGTCAACGCCTGATCTCCCTTGGCAGGCATGCACACGCGCCGCCCACCCGCGCACCAGCGGGATGTCTGGTATGACAAGCGCCAGCCAGAAGCTGCCGTCGCTGCCGCGATTGATGTTGTCTGGGAAGCCGGGCAGGCCCTCAATCAGTGTGTCCAGCGTGCCCGCCTGCAGGGTGTTTGTTTGCCGAGGCAGGAATGGTTGAAGCCCAAAACTGCAGCTATCTGTGCTGTCCAGCTTGCAGGCAATCAACTCGCACGCAAGCACCCTCGCCACATGGTTGCACAGCATGCATACTCGCTCAGCCGCTGCTTTGGTTGCATGCTTGTCGCTCGCTTTCACCAACCCGCCCCGCCCTGCCTTCCACCCTCACCTTGGGTCCCGTGAGCCAGCGGCGCCGCACGCGCATGGACGGCGTCTCCACCACCGCCACAAAGCTTTCATCGGCGGCCAGCGCCACGCCATTTGCAAACCACAGCCCCTCCTGCAGCACCTCGGTGGTGCCGTTGGCCGGGTCGTGCACCAGCAGGCGGCCCGTGGGGACGCCATGGTACATGGTCAGCATGTACGAGCGCATGGTGTCAAACCTGGGAAGGGGCATGGTGACAGCAGGGGAATGCAGAGATCAATGATTGGGCACAAGCTGCCTCCCAGAGAACGGAGGGCGTGGCAGGTAGACAGCAGCTGCACAGCCCCTCACCATGGCCGCGGCTGAGCGCTGTTCAGTGCCGGCGGGATGCAGGTGGAGTCGGTGAAGTAGATCTTGCCGGTGGTCGGCGAAATGTCCAGGTCATTCGCATAGCAGATGGGCCGCCCGCCTGCCGCATTGGCCAGGCAGCGCAGCTGCCACGCCGCACCGGCGCTGCCGCTGCCGCCCTTGGTATCGCGCTCCAGGCGGAGCAACCCCTTTGTGTCGCATACAACTAGATTGCCTGCTGCGTCATGGTGGAACCCCAGCGGCCGCCCAGGCCCAATGAAGGCCACAGGCTCTGGCGACAGCTCGTAGCCGCCCTCGGCTGTGGGCGAGGCGGTGGCTGTCCAGGCGTAGCCCCACTTGTCCAGCATCCACAGCGTGCCGTCGGGTGCAACTGCCACCGACTCTGTGGGCGTGGAGGCGCAGAGTGTGCCAGGTCAGCGGTACACGTTAGATAACCGCAAGTTCCGTTGGAAAACCATGCATCGCACTGGAATTGCATGTGGCGCACCTGAGCCGATGACGCGGCCCTCGAACAGCCGCCGTGCACTCCGCAGCGCGTCATTGGGCGCAAATGGCCCCTCCCGCTTGCATGGCTGCGGCAGCTGCTCGGGAGCGATGGGCTCCGGCGACAAGGTGTGCGCGGGGAAGGGCAGCTTCATGGCAAGGCCTGCAGTGCATCAGGCGTGTGGTCGGCACAGTGGTGGCGGCCACTGGCGGCGGGGAGCTGGTCCGTCCCTGTGAACAGCCGCTTTCATCAGGCGCGCTACCAACTCCTCCGATACCATGCCACTGGTCAGCCAACAAGGCAGGGGCTTGCCTGGCTGCCTGGGTGCGTGGGAGCGGACGAGCTCTACCTGCAGTGGCTGTGTTTGGCACCGCAGAGACTGCCGATCGATTGAACGACTGCTCAGGATTGCAAACGTACCCTTGCAAGCCTGAAATCCGCTCCCGTCATCCCCTGCCAGCTGGCGGGCGCATTAATGCGCATTGCGGGCTGGAGTGAAGGAGGCCGGGCCTGAGGGAGCTGTATTAAGTCTGGCAGGAAGTTGACTACCGATCCAGCACAATGCTGCTTGCGGCAGGGGCCCTCAACGCCGGCCAGCTCGCGGCTGTCACGCTTGCGGCCACCTTTGTGCTATCTGTGCTGGAGAGGCTGCTCAAGAGATGGAAGGCGAGCTGCACAGCATTGCAGCACGCCCTGCCGTGCTGTTGTGAGGGGCTGGCGGCACTGGCGGCGGCGGCGGCGGCAGGGGCCGAGCTGGGGCCGAGCTCCTTGGCGACACTTCACGTTCGTCTGAACTCAGTCTTCTGATCGAATCTGCATACTTGCCTATTCGATTTGCAATCGTGCGCAGGTCCCAGACACGCGCCGGCACCAGTTTGAGCTGCAGCAGGAGGTGGCGCACCTGCAGCGTCAAGCGGCGGCGCTGAGCCACCCCGACACGTTTGCCCAGGTGCGGCTGGTCGATAAACTGAGAATGGCAGGTCTCGCTCACAGCGTACAAGCCAGCAATGGATGCAGTGCTGCAGCTCAGTTGCATGTCCCGTGTGACCCCGCTGCACATGTCATTCTTCTTGCCTCTCCCACCCTCACAGAGCGCCAAGGCGGAGCGCAAGGCGATTGCGCTCGCAAAGGAGCTGGCCAAGCTGCAGGAGCAGTCGCAGGTGAGCCAGTGCGCTTGGGTGTGTACAGCACGATTGATGCAAGTGGTGCCATGCAGCTTGGGTGCAGCACTGAGTTCTTGCAGGTGCTTCAAACGATCAGAAGCAGCGTCAAAGGCGACAGAGGTTACGGTTGAATCATTGCCACTGCAGGTGCCGGCTGGAGCACGTCTCCTGTTGCGGCTGCCGGGTCTGCTGCGCTTTGCACTGCTGGGCTGGCTGGTGTATCAGTCGAGTGAGTGGCGTTCACTTGCTTGTGGCATGTGTCTGGAGCTGGTTGGCTGTCCACACTGTGTGCAGCAGGCCAGTCAGCTGCTGCCGCCATGCGCCTGGTACAGGTTCTCAAGCTGTGCTTGCTGACACAGTCCCTGCCCTGCCCCACACAACTTGTCCATTGCCTGCAGCCGCCGTGCCGGTGGTGGCACAGCTGCGGCCTGAGACCGTGTGGCCGCTGGGGCGCTGGCTCAGCATTGGCGCAGGCAAGTCATGCTGAGGGCATCCCCTCAAGGCTTGGCCGTGATGGGCAGGCCCTGCACGCCCCGTGCCTGCCCGCACCGAGCAGGGGGCTGTGCCACCCTGTGTCTGCAGGCATGCGTGCCCGCCTGCAGTCCCTGTCCTGCCACAACGTGGCTGAGCTTGCTCTCCCTCGCTCTGCTGTTGCGCAGGCAAGTCGAGTGCTCCGGGGGCCGTGGGGCTGCTGGCGTGGGCCATGCTGTGCCAGCGAGTAAGCGCGGCGCTGCTGGGCCGGTCATGACTTGCATTGAGATGTGTGCAACGTTTACAGGTCTTGAGGCAGCAGCCACGCTTGTAATCAAATGCTGGGATGTACAGGGAAGGGAGCGACAGCGTATGGCACCCAGCAACATGTAGAGGATGAGAGAGGTGACAGGCTTTACAAAAATGACGCAGGGCGGCAACGAGCACAAAGCCAGGGCGCCAGGCAGCGAAGCCAGACGGGCAGCTCAGTCCAGCCCGATGCTCAGGGCCCAGCAGTCTGTCAGAAAGTCGATCATTTCAGGCAGCGGGATCGGCTGCTCAAAGCGCCTGTACGGTGCACCCAGCAGCGTGTCATACTCTGCATCTGGCGGGATGGCGGGCTGCCGTGCCGACCGCTGCTCCGAGCTGCCATCCTGCTCTACCCCTCTCCGCTTGCGAGGGTTGGCCCATGCTCGCCGCTGCGCCGCCCACGCCTCTGGCCCTGCATTGGGAGTGGCTGGAGGCGACGGGGGGTCAGCCATGATGATCCTCACCAGTTATAGACAAGTACAAAGACTTGCAAGCTGGTCCTTGCTTTCCCCCTTCAGCGGGGGCTGCAAGTATGAGCTGCTGCCCCGCGGCACGTCGAAAGCAGAAGCAGCAACGCCACCAACCTAGCTCCACGTGTAACCTTCCTCGGGACCTTACCTATTGAGGGTGTGTCAGGTGACGCGCTGCTTGGCCCCTCTTCCTGCTGCTGCGTCACGGCGGCGGCTGTCGGGGGTGCGCCCGCGGCCGCGCCGTCGACGGCAGCGGGGCGCTCCTGCTCGACCCCCTCCTGCTGCTGCGCTGACCCTGGCTCCACCGCATCGGCAGCTGCAGGCTCTACTTGGCCATTCTCGGCCATCGCAGCAGCAGGGAGTCAGAGAGAACTGGGTGTGCAGCGCAGGAGCGCTCTGCTGCCCTGAGGCTGCGCCAAGTTTTCCAGATCGCCCAACCAAGATTGCAGGGCCGTGCGGGCGCGTGAGAGGATAGCTGGGCAGGGATGCAGCCCATGCGCCATGCTTTTGACGAAGACTGAGCCCCAGGCCTCCTTCCTGGGTGCTGATCGTTGCCGGGCAATCCCATTGATATCGTGGGGAGCGCTGTCAGGCTGGGGAGCCGGCCGGCCGCCGAAAGCGCGAGCCGCAGGAGGGCCTGAGACCGCTCTCCCTGCCGCCCACACACTAGGAACGGCACCCTGTCGCCTGTCAAAGCTCGCAGCCGCAGCCCCAGCCCCGTCAGAAGTGCCGCCACCAGCCGCCGGGTCCTCACGGCGGCAACGCTCGGCCTGCGCCGCCTGCTAGTGCTGCGCCGCCTCGGGCGCTGGTGCCACTGCAGCACCATGGACGTCACGCAGCTGGACTGCTTCCGGTGCGGCCCGGCTTGCTGCAGGCAGCCTGCCAGGGGAATGAAGCTGTGCGTGGCTCCACCTGTTGCGGTGCGGTGCAAGCCCGTTGTTTGACTGCTCCTGCACTGCCCACCACCACTGTTGGTGCAGGTTCTGCCGGTTCCTTCGCCATGCCGGCAAGGTGCGGAACTGGGGTTTCGGGGCTTGTGTGTGCTTGCCTTCACTGACTCCAAGGTGCTGGCTGAGCTGCGGCGCTGCCCACAACACAAGTGCATGTCGCCATGTGCGCCTGTTTTCAAACCCCCACCGATCCCCATCTCCCGGCAGATCATGGTGCTGTTTGTGCTGCTCATCATCCTGGGCATCTACTACGTGACAATGCGCAGGCAAGTGCAGGCAGTGGGTTGCAGGTCAGGGCAGATGCCTCTCCTGTGCCAAGGGCAGCCTGCCAAGGGCAGCGCAGTGGGATTGCAGTCGAGGCAGACGGCTATGCTTGCTGAGCGACCTTTCAGCCAGTAGTTACACCCACACCCCATTTCCCCCAACTGCAGTTCCATTGTGCCAGCGGTGCACTCGCACAGTGTGGGTACCGCGGCACTCGGCGTCCTGGGTGCAGCGGTGTTCACAGCGATAGTGGGCATGACGCTGTGGAGCTACCTGGCCTGCTTTGCAACGGAGCCGGGGCACGTGCCGCGGGGATGGCACCCCTTCCAAGACGCAGAGGCAAGCTGTGGCTACTGCAGCTGTCTGCAGCATGAACGTTACTCGCAGGCTGTTCAGTTCGGGCAAGGCGCACCCGGTGGCATAGCACTGCTGAGGCCGGGATCCCTGGCCTGCAGCTTGCTGTAGTGCCATGACACCTGCTGGCGCTGCCATGGCAGCAATCTCACGCCTGCTCTGCTGACCGTTTGACCATCCTCTCCCTCTCTGCAGGCCGCTGAGGCTGAGCTAGAGGCCTGGGAGCGTCTGACTTGGGAGCAGCAGCAGCGGCGGGCGCAGGCGTGGGATGGCAACATGGCGCGCGCACTGGTCAGCCGCCCGCGCTACTGCCGCAAGTGCCAGGCGTGGAAGCCGCCGCGGGCGCACCACGACAGCGTGACGGGGCGCTGCGTGCTGCGCATGGACCACTACTGCCTGTGAGTGGAGGCCGCAGGGGAAGGCCCAGGTGCTCTCCACCCACTGTGCTGGTGTTGAGCTGGGGAGGATGAGGGCTGGTGCAGGCCAGTTGCATGTATTGCTCCGCACCTCCCTTGAACCCTCCCCTCCTGCTCCTGCTTGCCCCACCCCCACCGCAGCTGGGTGCTCAACTGTGTGGGCCTGCTCAACTACAAGCACTTTTTGCTGTTCCTAGCCTACGCCCTGCTGGGCTGCGCCATCAGGTGGGCAGGGCTGGCGCCGTGGCCTGCTGCTCATTCTATGTGCAGAAAGATGGTTCGGGTCACCACTGTGTAGTTGGGCTGCCCATGCCATGCCATGCCAACCTTCATGCATTTATCAACCAACACCACCGAGGTGCAACGAGACCATGCATGCCGCCGACTCCCACTGCGCAACCCTGCCCTACCCGCCCACCCTGCAGCGCGGCGTTGCTGGTGCGCCCCTGCATAGACCTGTTCAAGGAGGTCGCCCCCGAAGTGACGACGCTCATATTCACCTTCCTGGCATTCGTGTTTGCCACCGCCTTCACGTGCGCTTCCCGGGGAGAGTGTGGTGTTGGCTGGGTTGGGCTGCAATGCCAGGTGGGCAGGTTGCCCCGCGACTCGGCACCGCATCCACCCCACAGGCTGGCGCTCCTAGGCTTTGTGATCATGCATGCGCGGCTGTGTGCGGTGAACAAGACAACGATAGAGGCTTACGAGAAGCGGCCTGTCAAGTGAGGCCACAGCGCCAGCCTGTTGGGTTGTGCAGCGAGGCAGCTAGCAGCACAGAGAGCTACCAAGCAGCTCATGCATGTGCTCAACACGCCGCCTGCTGAGGTCGCCTCACAAACAAGCATTCTGCGCACGGTCCCACACCCACAGGCCCTGGCCGTTTGATCGCGGCTGGGCGAACAACTTTGAGGAGATTTTTGGGCGGGACCGGCGCTACTGGGTGCTGCCCGTGCACACGCCGAGCTGGCGCCGCAGGTGAGGAGGATGTTGCGTGACATGTGGCGCTGGCGAGATTTTGGAATAGCCTGCCGGATGCTCCATAACCACGTTTACCATGGCAGCACACTTACACACCACCATGCACCATGAGCAAGCCCCACATCCGCTGCGCCCCACTCGCCTCCGCGCAGCATGCTTGAAGAGGCGCTGGCCACGCCGCCGCCACCAGACGAGCTGCTGGAGGCGCGAGAAGATGTGTGACAGCTGCAGGAGCTCGCCTGTTTGGTGTAGAAATGTACACCGTGTGACGAAAACTGAACTGTTGCGTACCATGATTGAAGTGGGAGAGCATGGGAAAGGTGGCATTGGCTGCGTTTCGCATCTGCGAGGCCCAGCGGGCGGCAGGCAGAGCTGCTCCCATCGCGGGGCAGCCGCCGCCGCCGCTTCGTCAGGCAGCCTTTGCCGCTGGGTGCTGCCTGCAATCCCTGCCTGCCAGATGACGAAGCACCCGCCTCCATTCGCTCCGCCTCCTCCTGCCGCTTGCGCTGGGCAGACATCTGCCACAGCACTGCAAGGCGAGGCAGCAGAGGCGGCAGGGCAGCAAGTGAGGGGAGGCCGGCGGCACCGCCACAACGGGAGATGGCGGCGGCTCTGCAGTAGCGGCAGAGCAAAGCGTTTCTGGTTCTGCGCCATGCGTGGGCAGCGCGCGCGCTGCGAACGAAATTTACCTCGACCCACGACCTTGAAAGTATGTGATTGAGGGGTGGAAGGCGGGGCTGCCGTTCATGGGCAGCGGCAGGTCTGCAGCATGAGAGGCGGCAGCGACGGCGGCGGCGGCATTGCATCGATCTTCCTTAGCGCGTTCTTCGTCATGGCGTCGACGACTCTCGACGAGCTGCCAGAGGCAGCGGTCGTGGCCATACTGCAGCGGACAGACAGCACGACACTCCTGCGCTCGGTAGCGCTCACCAGCAGGCGCCTGCGAGCTCTGGCAAGCAGCGAGGTGGGTTGGCATCACAAGTAGAGGGCCGCCGCGCATAAAAGGCGTGTGGTGTGAAGCACCTGGGCCGCCGCAGGCCCGCCGCTTGTGCTCGACGGTAACGCCTCGGCAATAGCCTGATAATCCATTGGTTGTGTTGTCATTCGAGTAAAATTCTGCCTGATTGGAGCTAACATGTTGGTCTTACTGCAGGCAGTCTGGCTGGACCACCTGCCGCCAGCGGTTTGCACGGCATTGCGTGGCGCGCCCGGCAGCAGCGCAAGCACCACCCGCCTGGACCTGGCGCTTCTTTACTGCGCTCTGTATCATGCCAACCTGCTGCAGGTGGGAGGGCAGGCTGGCATGAAGTCTGCTGCTGGGTTTGCTGTTTTGCTGGCTTGCAGGAGGGAGGCATCGGCTTGCATGCCATGCAATGTGCAAGCTCGTGCATTGCCCCATGCCTCCTGCTGTTCAACAGAACCCGTGGCTGTGCCTGGACGAGCAGCTGGCGCTGCGGCGCAGCGCTGCGGGGGATGCACCAGGGCGATCCAAGCCGCCCTGGGTTGCAATGGGTGGCGGGCAACCCTGGCAGTGGGGGGACCCAGCCATGGAGGGCCTCACGCTGCCCTCGCAGCATGGAGCGCAGCCGCCACGCCCGCCGATGCCGATACCACCCTTCAACCCCCAGGTGCGCGGTGCCGTGAACAGGCATGTGAAGGCAATGAACAGTTTTTGGAGCACAGCAAAGGTGTTTGTGCCTGATACGCATGGCGGCGCAATGGGCATCAGCGTGACGTTGCACGCCCTACGTGCCCTCGCTGTTGATCTGTGCAGGGTGGCCCGTCGTGGCGGCCCGCCGGCGTCATTGCCGCCAGCTGCGGCGGGCACGCCTGGCCTGCTGTGATGCAGGAGGTGGATTTGGTGGCCCAGCTGCGCTTGCGGGGCCTGTCTCAGGAGGCAGCCTGTGCCTTCCTCGACAGCTGCCCGCCCATGCTGCTGGAGGTGAGGGTGTGGGCAGTAGGGAGGGCAGCTCCCAGGCATGAGCTGCCGTGGCTGAGGCATACCACAGAGTGTGAGTGCCATGCAGCAGAGGCCCTTGCTGTTCAATGGTGCCGCATCATGCATTCCTGCTCTCCCTCGGCTCTCCTTCGTGCACACAGGTGTACACAGCCGGCCGCTTCGACTGCCCCGGCGAGTTTGAGGCGCGGCTTGTGCTGGATGCTCGCAGCGGGCCCGTGCCGGCTGCCCACTTTGAACGTGCGTGGGCTGTGAAGTGCGGTTGCTGCTGCTGCCCCTCCGGTTTTGCCATGAGGGTGGTGCATGCCGTTTCAATCAGCGCAACACATGCCGCATGCCACAGCATCTTGCCACCCCACCCCACCCACCTGCCTGCAGTGGATGCCTGGATGGGCGGCGCCGCAGCGCTGGCCAGCACCGGCGCCCGCTCGGCAGTGGCGTGCGAGTGGCGACGGCAGGTGGTCCGGCTGGCGGGCTATCCTCCGGGCGTGCGGCGGGCGGTGGTGCTGCTGCGGGGGACTGAGCGCCGATTCTGGAGCGGGCACTATGGCGCCAAGTTTGCCGCGCCCGCGCTGCGCTTCCTGCCGCCAGGGCTGCCGCTGCATGGCAGCTGACGGAGGAGCGCTGCAGAGCAGCTGTGTGGCTGTACATGATCACCCTTTAAAGCCCTGCTCTGATTCATGAGCATCGCGATGCACGTACCGGCAGTCAATGTTCTGCGAAACATCAGGATGAGGCTGGCATGACAGCTACAGGGGTGCAAAGAGGATCGTGTGGAATGGCGACCCGCCGCGGCGCCAGCTGCCAACCACAGGGGACCTGCAGTGGGCGGCCAGCGCTCGCGCCCACCGTGCCAACAGAATGTTTGACCCAGGTTACATCTTTCCCTTTCCATTCAGTGCTGCAGCCAGCCAAGAGTTTGTTTAGCGCTGCAGGGCAGGCTTAGCAACACGTCTGTCTGACTTTGGACACCGGGGTGCTGACGGAGGGCGCTCATGCGGGAGGAAAGACGGTGGCCGCCCCGCTTGAAAGCCAGCCTCCTGGGCTCTGCCAGCCATTCCCCCATTCCTGACCACCCCCCTGAGTTGTGATCAGCCCCCCAACATGCGTGCAGCAACGCTCACGCTTCTGGTCTTGGCGGCCTCGACCTGCGCCCTCGGTGAGCCTCTGCCTGCATTGCCCTGGCCTGGGCCAGCCCCCCTGCAGCGTTTGCAGGCCCCCTGGTTGCGTCCCACGCCGACCGCGTTGCAAACTGTTGTGACCCGCGCTCACACCACCGTGTGCAGGGTCGGACAGGCGCCTGCTGCAGTCCTCTGCATCTGCTGATGCCAGCGCAACCGCCTCCGCAGGCGCTGGTGTAGGTGAGTCGAGCGCCGCGGCCGCCGCGGGCGGCCGGCCCATCCTAGCGCCTCGCCAGCTTGCCCACCTGGGCCTTCCAGATCACTGCATCAGCCTCACCATGCCATGCCTTCCCCTTCCTCGCAGCCCAAGCCTTCGCCGAGGCCGCCTCTGCCGCCTCCTCAACCGGGAGCGGCTCCTCGGCGAGCGCCCTGGCCCGCGCGGTGGCCGAGGCTTCCTCCAGCGGCTTTGGCTCCTCTGCCCAAGCTGCCGCGTCCGCCTGGGCGCAGGCCGCTGCCCAGGGTGGGTTACTGATGCAGGGTGACAGTTCGGGACAGATTGGGAGACAGGGTGGCAGCGTCCAGTTTGGGTTTGGGGGCGGTTAGGTCGTGGGGGCGGCCCAACCGCCACCAACTGCCGCCTGGGAAGCTTGCCTGGTCAACCTCCCGCAGCTCAGCCCCTCCCGCCTCCCCCTCGCCCCCTCCATATCAGGTGGCGCCAGCGCTGAGGCTGCCGCCAAGGCGGCCGCTGAGGTGATTGGTCGCGGCGCCGTGCAGGCCAAGGTGAGCCGTGCGGTCTCGATCGAGGGCCATGATGGCTTGGCTGCACCGCTCCACGGCGGCGTGGTGGCTGCCAGCTATCACCACGTCATCCTAAGGCCTTTGAACCCCTCAATCAAACTCCAACTTGCCCTCCCCC
>VIYQ01004979.1:0-21444 GCA_009928355.1 Chlorella sp. CH2018 | reverse complement strand
GCAGCAGCAGCAGCAGCAGCCGACCTCTCCCAAGGAAGGCAAGCGGCACGCTGAGGATGGGCAGGGTGGCAGCCTGGCAAGCAAGCGGCCCCGTGCGCAGCAGGATGAGGAGGTGGTGGCTTTCCAGGACGAGCAACGTGTGCAGGAAAAGCAGCAGGTGCAACGTAAAAGCAAGGCGGGGCAGCAGGACGAGGATGAGCAGCCTGCGCAGGCAGCACAGCTGCGCCTGTCTGAGGCTGCCGCACAGCTGGGCAGCGGTGCGGAGCCGGAGCCCGGCAGCCCGGGCAAGAAGAAGCGGAAGAAGGAGCGGCAGCAGCAGCAGGCAGGGCAGCAGGAGCAGCAGGCAGGGCGCAGCAGCAGCAGCAGCAGCAGCAGCAGCAGCAGCAGCAGCAGCAGGTGGCTGCCGCCGCTGAGCGGGACAGGGGGCCACAGCCGTGTGGAGCTGCGGCGGCGGCGGCGGCAGCAGCGGCTGGTACCGGGCAGCAGCAAGCGGCCGCGCTGCAGCCTGCACCCCTCCAGCAGCCGGAGGCAGTTCAGCAGGCAGCGGCAGCAGCAGCAGGGCTTCCGGGCCTGCCTGAACTGCCGTGCAGCGTGCCAGCAGACGTCAGCAGCGCTTGGTGGGCGCTCAATCAGCTGAGGCCGCACATGGAGCAGCGGGGCGTGTGCGACGCCGCTCAGGTGCGCACTGGTTTAACGGTAGGAGGCTGGTCGCCAGTGCAGCTTGCAGCAGGCGATGGTGGAAGATGCCGCAGCTTGGCTTGATGCAGTTGCCAAGTGCCATCACCTGCCTTCCTAGCTGTCCGTTTGGCACGCCAACTTCCTCATGCCTCGCCTTTGCACCCCTTGGTTGCCACCCTGCTGCAGTTCTCCCGCTTCGCGCTGCACTTTGTGGACGCAGATGCCGAGGAGCAGCACGGCCTGTACGCCACCCTGGCTGGCTGCCTACGGGCAGGAGATGCGGCCGGCGCGGCGCGCTGGGTGCGCAAGTATGCGGCTTGAGCAGGGGCTAAGCCGTTTGCACTGTGACTGGGAGAAGCCTTTGTTGCGGCGTGTACTATTAGTTTCGCATGCCTTTTGCCAAGCAACTGTGCAGCTTTTACAATCCGACATCCAGGGGCCACACTGGGGAGCTGCATCTTTGCATCTTCTGCATTTGCTTTGCTTTGCTCACAAGTTGGTGTAAGTCTTTAAGACGGCGTAATACTAGGCTGCGCTGCCTTTTGTGCAAGCCACCTCACTGCCCTGGGAGCTGCAGGGCTGTTGCCAGCTGCCGTCGCAGCGCCTCCACCGCAGCATCTCCGCTGCCTGCAGATTAGCAGCAGCAGTAGCAGCACACCGCGAATCTCAGGTCCCAGCCACAAGCTGCACGGCCACAGGCAAGCACCTGCACATGAACAGACGCCACACACCAGGCTCCCCAGCTGCCAGCAGCAGCAACAAGGTTGCGCAATCAATCATCCCCCATCCTGCAAACACGCCTGGGCACTTGGGTGCTCACCCGGGATGCTGGCCAGGTCCTGCTGTGCCGCCACCAGCTTGCCCTGCTTGTACTGCGCCAGTGCCCGGCGGTACCGCGCCTCCTTGTGCTGCACGGCTGTCTGGATGGCAGGTTTGCTGCTGCTCCCAGAGCCACTGCTGCTGCTACTCGCGCCTGAAGCCTGGCCCGCGCTGCTGCTCGCCCTGCTGCTGGTGGCAGTGGCAGTGGCAGCTGCTGCTGCACTGCTGCTGCTGCGGATGCCAGGCTTGGCGCGCTGTGAGGCTCTGCCGCTGGAACCAGCCAGGCCATGAGGAGGTTGTGCATGGCTAGGAGCCGCGGCACCCTTCGAGCGCTCACGCGCAGCAATCCTGCAGCCATGGGCAAGCAAGCGCTGGCACATGAGCTGCCCTTATTCTTGCGCTGTGTGTGACTCGCTGATCAAACAGTCATTGCCTGCCGCGATCAGCTCCCCACCCCTCCCAACGCCTCAGGGCAGCCCCCTCACTCTGACAGTTCACCCATCAGCGCTGCCCCCTCGTCATGCGGTGCCACATAGTCGCTGTAGGCGGGCGTCAGGAAGCTGGCCTGCCACTCAGAGGGCAGCTCCAGCAGCGAGGACTGCCAGCTGCAGCAGGGCAAAGGAGGGTGTGCAGGTGAGGCCGGGCCGCGCTTCAGCTACAGCGGCAAGAAGGGCGCGGACAAGGCTAAGAGCAATACGCCAAGTGCCATAGTCTGCCAAAGAAGCCTCTGTTCAAGCGTCAGCCCCACCTGGGCACGCGCAGCGCAGCAGCGTTGCGCGCCAGCAGGTAGCGCAGGAGGCGCAGCTCGGGCGGCGTGCAGTTGACATTGGCGTGCTGCTCCCGCCCGCCGCCATGGCGCCTGATCACCCGCATGAACCTGAGGGGTGGGTGGGAGCCCGTGCGGAGGGATGGTGTCGGTAAGCGGAGTGCTGGCATCCGTTGTGCAGCGGCACCAAAGGCGCTGCGAATGGGCAGCTGGCAAGCAGCCTGGCAGTCCCATCACCACCCGCCTTGCCTGGCAAAGGGCGCCTGGCGGGACGCCTCTGTGGGGATGGCCCGCTTGGCGGCATCTTGATCCACGCACGACACATGCAGCAGCGGGCGGCCATCTGGCAGGCGCTTGGCGCCTCCATGCACCACCAGAATGAGCGAGGGCTCAGACTGGTCGGCCGCCGCTGTGCTCGTCAGCATGTGGGTTGTGCAGCCCTGCAGCCGGCAAGGGGTGGCTGGTAGGTGGGACTGGGGCATGATGCTCAGCTCTTCAAAAGAAGCTACATGACACATCGCCGGCAACCCACTGGACATGCGTGCATTGCGCCCCTACTTGAGCATAAGCATAAGCGGTGGCAGCCACTCATGAAACCGGCACTTCCCAGCTCCACCGAGCCCACCTCAAAGGACCGCACGAACAGCGCTTGCAGGCTCTCCTTCACAGCGTACATTTCGCTGCCTCCCGACCCCAGCGTGGCGCCGTGCGAGTGCGCGATACGTTCCTGCAACAGACAGGATCGTGAGCGGGCGGCTGTCAAGAAAGCACTGTCGACTCAGACCAGCAAGCCAGCAGTTGACATGTGGCCGTCCCTGGGGCATCTGATCTGCAGCAGAACCGCCAGAGTTGTCGCCCTCTTACCGGGTGTGAAAACATGGAGGCCAGGTGGTATGACAGCTCCTGCCGCGCCGCCTTGCCGGTGCCCCAGGCGGGCAGGGCCGCAGCATCCAGCTTTGGCAGCAGTGCGCTATCGGAGGGCCAGTGCAAGTGCTTGGCCAGCTGGATGGCTATCGTGCGGGCGCTGCGGCAGGATGGAAGGCAGTTTGGCTCCGCAGCCTTGATCACTGGGGCATGTGCAAGGCGGGCATGCGCAGGCAGGCTAGGCAGGCGAAGCAGGTGGAAGCACACCTGCGCCGCACGCTGATCTTGGCACTTGAGCTGTCCACAGGCCAGGGAAAGGTGATGGTGGCGCGCAGCGAGGCCGGCTGCTCAAGGGTGAGCTGCACACACCGGTGGGTGGCAGCGACTGCGGAGCGTGAGCGTGGCAAGCTGTGCTGCTACATCAGACATCACATGCTGCTACCTTTGCTCCTCGCCGCAATGCCAAACACATCCGCGGCCACCCACCTTGAGGCAGTGGCTGGCGCCGCCGCCCAGCGGGGCCCCAGGGAACTCGCAGCTCAGCCCGCTGCTGCTCAGCCTGCCGCCCAGCCGCTCCTCCACAGCCAGCTCCAGCTCAAACCGATCAGCATGCTCCGCCAGCCGGCGCAGCACCAGCCCATCGCTCAGCACCAGCCCTGTGTCGTTCGCACTGCTGCTGCTGGCGCTGGCGCTGGCGCTGCTGCTGCTGGGGCCACGGATATTGCTGCTGCTGCTGGGGCCACTGACGTTGCTGCCGCCGGCATTCCCGTCGTCACTGCTATGCGCAGCCGCCCCGCTCAGTAGCAGTTGCAGGCCGCGGGCCAGCGCTGCGGGCGGCAGCCGTGAGAAGGGCTCAATGCGCAGGGCGGCCAGCGGCAGCGCCCCATCAGACAGGTGCACCATGGTGCAAGCCTCCACCAGCTGCGTTGTGGTGGTTGTCCCGTCCAAGCCGTGGTCGGGCGGCAGCAGGAAGGTGACCTGCATTCTCACGGTGGAAGCAGGTGCTGTGCACGAGTGTGATGGTGGATATGCGGCGCAAGTTGCGGCATGCCTAGCCAGCACTAGTAGCCAGCACTAGCATGCCATGCCCACTTCAAAGGTTCGATCAAGCCCTAGCAAGCTAGCCTGAGCCCACCTCCTCTGTCTCTGGGTCGAAGCCAATCACGTGCAGGGCGTGCATGGTGGGCATCTTGCCGGCGGCGACCTGCTGCAGCGAGGCCAGCATGCCCGCCAATGAGGGCACACCGCCTGGAGTGAGGCCAACCGGCATTTCAACCAGCAGCACGCTGAGAATGGGGGTCACTCCCTCCCGTGCCATGCGCCGAAAGTGAGCCGAAAGCCGCGGCCTGCCGCGCAGCAGCAGTGGCCGCTGTGCCGGCAGTGTGCTGGACTGCGTCAGAGCCCAGCAGCACAGAGCGCGCAGCTGCAAGCTGAACAAGGGAGAGATGCCGCACAGCTGGGCCAGGCTGTCGGCCAGCCCGCGCCAGCCGGCAGTGCCTGCAGCCAGGCAAGGCTAGGGCGGTGCGGCTGTCAATGTTTCGGTAGTGAGGCTCAACAACCCTCCCCTGTTGGAAGCCCAGCACAGCCAAACGCAGCAGGATCTCAGGTCAGCCGCAACCTCGAACTTGCCTGGTGGCAGCAGCGACTGCACTCGGCCGGCCAGGCCTGCCACGCAGTTCACCAGGGTGAGCAGGGAGCCGTGGGTCAGGCCGGAGCGGTCTTTGGGCGGCACGCCCCACTGCTCGCATGCCAGATTGCCCCAGGCCTTCAGCGCTGCAGCAATGCCATCGCCGGCTGCACCAGAGGCAGGAGGGTTAAGGCGGCTCAAGTTGGGAAGGCTCCGCCGCATAGTTTGGGAGGATTGGAGTGCTTGCAAGCATGCGCATGACAGCAGCAGAGCGCATTTGCCCCCCCACAGCCAGGCATTCGCCATGCCCGGCAACAGCTTGCCTTCCAGTTTGGGCAGAGCAGCAGGGCGCAGCGGCACTGCCGCCCACTCCAGCCGGTCCTGGATGTCGGTGGCGGAATCTGCACAGTGCCAGGCAGTGGGTGAAGCAGGGCAAGATCAGCCAGCCGGCAGGCTAGCTGCTGAATCCACACGTGGTTGCCTGCCCCACACACCAACAGCCGCCGTACAGAATGCTGCACAATGACTTGCACTGTGCTGCAACTCACAGCTGGTCATGGGGTTGTGCGGCAACTCCAGGCCGTACTACAATGGGTGGTAGATGGGCATGAGACAGTTGCAAGTTTATCACAGCTCCAACTGGTCTGCTGGCCACATCGCAGGCAGCAGCCACACCGGGATCCTGCTCTCAACCTGCCTTCCAACCCTCCCACCCACCAGTGGATCATTCAAGAGGCGCAGGCCCAGCAGGGTAGGGAACAGCTGTGGGTCGGCGCCCAGTGCCTGGCGAATGTACTCGTGCAGCGAGCGGGTGCCGCTGGCCCAGATCATGTGGCCCGTGAACAGCCTGGGGCGGCAGTGGGGGTTAAGGTGGAGAGAGGACAAGGAGATGGGGCAGCAGACGGGCAGGGTACAGAGAGGAGGAGAGAAAACAGCTTGGCCCTCACTGCTGAGTGTGTGCTGCTACCAAGTGAAGGGTACAAACGTGCCTGCCCACACTGTGGCCCACCTGGCGTGCGGCGCAGCGCGCAGCAGCGGGGCGCAGGCGGCCAGCAGGTTCCACTGGCCAACATGGTCGCCCACGTTTGAAGTGGCAATGACATCGAAGGCGCCGCCGATGCTGCCGCTGACTGCGCTGCCACCCCGGCTTTCCACGGCCAGCTGGCCAGAGGAGCACAAGGCGATGGCATCGCAGCACCAGAAGCGCACTTCCACGCTGCGCTGCGCACGGCACGCCTGCCAGCCCGCCACCAGGCTGCGCAGCTCAGCCTGGCAGGCCTGCACAATGAGCAGAGGCGTGCGCTGATGGCATTCTAGGCTGCTGTAGAGTAACCATGATACACGCACCGCCGCCCGCTCCCCAGCCCACCTCCGTCAGAGCTCTGGGTCCCTTGGCGGCTGCAATGCCAGCATGCTTGGCTGGGTCCAGCGGCACAAAGCCCAGAAACGGCAGGGATCCGTAGTGCAGCAGCCAGCGCCCGCTGCCCGGCTGCAACAGGGTGGGGTTGACAGCCCATCCAGCACAGGCACTGCTGCTGCTGCCGCCGCTGCCGCTGCTGCCGTGCGCGCTGCTGCCGGCGCTACCGCCTGCTACAGCGGCCACGTGAAGAGGGTAGGTCGTTCCAGTCATGAAGTACTCCACCGCCTCTTGGTGCAGCGCCTTGTGAGTGCGGGGACACAGAGACAGCATTGCACGCCTGGGCCATTGGCGTTGAGCAACCAGACCAAGCAGCACAGGGCAGGGCAGGGGCTCTCATGCAGCCAACTCTGCCCTTCCAGCTTCCCCAGTCTCACCTCATTGGCAACTGCACTGCTGGCATCAGCGTCGCCGGGCAGCGGCCAGGGCAGCAGCGTGCATAGCATGGCGGTCGCCTGGCCGCTGTACAGCTGGCGGCACTCATCCACGGTATCCACAGTCTGCTGCACTTTGGAACTCAGGCGCGCCATCTGGACCGCCGTCCGCTCACGCTCCACCTCTGCGACGGAGCGCTGCGGCTGCAGCCAGCCGCGCAGCGCTGCTTCCACGCTGGCGGCCTCACCAGCATCAGGCACCCAGCTCCCCACCCCTCCAGGGCTGTCTAGGAGGCTGCGCACCGCTGCCGCCAGCCGCTCGGCATGAGCAGGCGTGAGCCGCAGGCAGTAGGACACTCCCCAAAAGAAGTCCAGGTCGTCCTGGCTGCTGGGGTCGATGGTGCTGGCCTGCAATCAGGGAGGGGCAGGGAGGGCGCATGGGCACGGACGGAAAGGGTGGCCGGGCGCAACAACACATAACCGCCCGCGCGCTGGCTGCCACACGTGTTCTCATCAGCCCTTGCGGCCCTTGACCACATACCAGCTGCAGCAGCAGCAGGCCGCGGGCCACGTTGAGCAGGGACAGGTCGCAGCATTGGAAGCTGAGGCGGCGGCACTTCGCTGTCGACTGCGCTACACAGTCTGCGGCCGTGGCCAGCACGTTCCTCACATCGCCGAACCCTAGCAGCAGCAGCTGCGACAGCAGGCAGAGAGGAGATGTGTTGGACTGCAGCGATTTATGTTCACGCGCCGCACATGAACGCTGTTGGACGCAGGGGCCGCCTCACCTTGAGGGCGGCCTCGCCATTGTCTCGAAACAGAGAGGTCCACTTGGTGTTGCCAAATGCGTACACAAAGCTGACGTTCTCTAGCAGTATGCGCCGCTGCGGCACGGGCAGCCAGGCAGCCATGGTGCGGAGGCTGTGGTGGCTGTGTTGGGACCGTCGGCGGCGGGGGGTGGAGGGCTTTGGCGAGGGCTGGCGAGCTGCGGAGCGGGCGTCAGCTGATGAGGGGCCTATGCAAGCACCCGCAGGCCACGTTGGGGGCTGCGAGGACGCGAGGGCAACCCGGAGAGGGCGGCCGTTCTTTATTTGCAGCTCGCACGGTACCCCAGGTGCCACAAATATGTTTCGATCGCCTTGAAATGACGCGCTGGTAATAGTGCTGCTCGCCGAGGCTGCTCCAGACCCCATGTCGGCGGCGTGCCGTGCGGTCCGCCTGCTGCCGTCGTGCGGGCATACAGTTCAGCAGCTGGGCTGGCGAGAACAAGACAAGAGTTTCAGCCACAAACTACCTGGATTGTGCATCTTGGCCTCAACGTTTCAATCACACTGTGGCATTGACATATGCAGGATGTGGCAGCTCTTGCAGCCGGGCATCCTGCGACTACGAGCAGATTCAGCGCAGCGTGTGCCCCATGGCTGCCCTGAGCGACAGGTGGACCCGCTTCTGGCCCAACCACGATGTGCTGGGGCGGGGCATGAGCCGGGGAGGAGTTCCTGGCATTTGCCGCCCATGTGCCGGCCTGAGAGGTGGCCAGCAGCTGATGCGGCCATCTGTGCAGGGGCGCTTAGCTCCTGCCCCTGCCTGTGCACAGTTGGGGCATGCCACGCTCACATGCGGAGCAGATGGCCTTCTGAACAATTGACTGCATGTATGCAAAAAAGATGCCATGCATGCACAAATGCGTGCAATGATGTGACAAGTGCTGTGCGTGCAGCAGAAGAAGAATAGCAGATGCTTGGGAAAAACGGCAAGCGGCTGGGAGTGCTATGCCCAGGGCAGCATTGCGAAAGGGACTAAAGGGACTAAAGCGCTGTCTGAAGGTGGATAGAGCCAGGGCAGTAGCATAGTCAAACACTGCTAGCTCACAGTCAACAGCAACTTCGTGGCACAGCATGCTGCAGCGCTGGGCTTTGAGGCAGCCATCCATGCCCTGGGGCCGTGGGGGCCCCACTAGATAACCGGTGCAGGGAGTGTGCGCACGGGAGCGGGCGGACCGGCGCTTAGGTGGATTTCTGTCCCACGCTCCAGGGCTCTGCGTCCGCCACCATGCTCTCGGCGTGCGTGCAGCCCAGAGTGGGGCTGGGGCCCCTGGGGGGGGCCTCCCAGCGCCGGCCCGGGTTGACAAGGCCAGCGCGGCCAGTTGTGCCGAGCCGCAGCCCGTCGGCCTACCAGGAGGGGCGCGGGCAGCACGGTGAGCCGGCAGCCGAGGCAGCAGCGCAGGGGGCGGCGCCGTCCCCGCCGCCGGCTTCTCGTCCGCCGCCGCCACCGCCGCCGTCCGCCGCTGCCGCTGCCGACAAGCCGCCTGCGTGGGCGGCCGCCATGGAAAAGCGGCTGACGTCCGAGGCGGCCGCCATGGAAAAGCGGCTGACGTCCAAGATGGACAAGCAGTTGAGGGTGGCAACAGGCACATTTGAGGCCTTGGTGCGCAGCCAGCCCGACATCAGCGGCCCCACCGTGGTGCGCGACCTGCAGCAGCTGGCGTGGCTGCTGGGCCTGCCCACTCAGGACCTGCGGCCAGCGTACGAGGCTCTGGCGCAGGTGCGGTGGCGCCTCCTTGCTTGTGGCCCAGGTACTGTTCGAATCCCCGTGCTTGCTGTTCGATCCTGGTGTGTGAAAAAGTAGCCTGCAGGCACCACACTACTTGCAGGCGCTTCACTAAAGCTGCTCGCCTGCCTCACTACCGCTGCTCCCTGCAGCCGGAGGCGCTGCACCAGCTGCGCGCAGGGTTTGTGCGACTGGCCAAGAAGTCGGGGGCGCAGGTGCGGCCGCCGCTGCTTGTGTGTGCTTGTGTGGGCATGTATGGGTGACCGCCGCTGCTTTTGGCGCATGGCTGCCCAGCCAAGCAGCATGCATCGGTCTGCTTGCTGCTATGGCTGAGCTGCATTGGCATCACAGCCCCGCAATTGCAGAATTAACCTGGGCTCCCTGCCCTGCAGGAGGGCAAAGCGGAGGCATACCAGGCGGCAGTCGCAGCCTGGTGTGCGGCATGCGACCAGCCCCGCACCGCCGCTGAGTGGCTGGAGGAGGCGGCGCTTGCCCGCGAGGTGGGTTGTGCCTGGGAGGGGAAGGGCCAGGCAGCAGTGGGCGCCGTGCCATCAGGCAAGGGTCCAGCAAGGCACAGGGTGGCAGTCCAGCAAGGCACAGGCTTGTCACGCTGCCTTGCGGCTTCTGCCAACTGTTGGCCAACTGCCTTCCCGCTGCAGGTGCTCAAGTGCTTTGTGGTCAACTCGCAGCCCCACCGCGCCTTTCGCCTGTGGCTCGCGCTCTGCGCAGCGGCTGCCCAAGACGCGGCCTCCCCAGGCAGCTGCAACGCGGTGCTGTCGCTGCTGCACGCCAAGCCGCCGCCGCTGATGTGGCAGCCGGAAATGGCTGTGGCGGCGGCGCTGGCGGGTGGCTGCCAGGACGAGTTTGAGCTGGGCCTGCCAGTGGAGGTGCAGCGCACGGCAGCCGCCTCCAAGTTGGAGAGGTCAAGGCGGCTGCCAACGGTGCGCCCGCCTGCTGGGGACGTGGGGAGCAGTGGGAGGCGCCAGCTGCCCCTGCCTGCCCTGGCCTCGCACTTCGCACCCTGCCCTGCCTGATGTTCTGCTGCCCACCCTGGTTTCACCCCTCTGCAGCCATGGGCGTAGCCAAAGTGCAGCTGGAGCGCGCCGTGCGGCTGTTTGCCTGGCTGCATGCTGTGCTGGGCCTGCCGCAGCCCGAGTATGTTGGCTGCGTGGTAGTGCCGCACGCGCTGAAGGCAGAGGCCAGCCGGTCGCTGGGCCGCAGCCTGCAGAAGGAGGTGGAGGTGCCGCAGGGCCGCGGCAAGGTTAGCTTGACATGGCAGCTGCGCGCGGTGTAGCGGGCTGGGCCACAGCCGCTGGGCCACAGCACCTTCCCGCCTCCGTTTGCATCCATCGCGCTCCGTACTGCGGGCGCGCGAGTGTACAATATCCAATCTGTGTGCTGCATGTTGCATTCCACATGTATCCCCTTGTGGCCACCCGCCCCATTCTGACTTGCCCTGTATTATGTATTATTTAAAATTGTTCTGGCAAGCGCCACCAGCCAGCCAGCAAACAAACCAACGGCGGTCGTACGCAGCCAGCACTGCAGCAAGCAGACGTCCATGTGCTTGGCCCCCAGCGGCCTGCCACCTGTGCAGTCACGCCCAGCCACACCGACCACGTGAGCAGGGTGCCCAGCCTGCTGGCTGCGTACCCCAAGGCGCACGTGGTGGTGCACGAAAAGGAGGTGCCCTTCCTGAACGGCCAGGCCAAGCACCTGCCCAGCCCGGGCACCTTCTGGCGCGTGCTGCGTGCGCTGGGCCTCATCAACGAGCTGACCACTGTGAGGAACAAGTGGCTGCTGACCACGCAGCCTGTTGTACGTTCCTTCAAGCCAGCCTGTCGTGGGCATCGCCGACATGCTCCTGCTGGCCCCACCCCGCCTCACCCGCTGCTCCCTCTGTCCGTCCAGGTGCCCCGCCACCGCCTGCGCCTGCTGCGCGATTCCGACACCCCCGACGGCGCCCCCAGCAGCACCACGCTGCGTGAGGCTGCAGTGCAGAGCTTGGCCTTCATCCCCACCCCCGGCCACAGCCCCGGCCACGTGTCGTACCTACATGAACCAACCGGCGCTGTGCTGGGAGGAGATGTGCTGCTGCGGCTGTGGCCGCGCATGTAGCTGGGCCCCCCAGCACCGCTGGCCCAGTCCGGCTCCTAGGCGTTATCGTTCGAGTACCCAGTGACCTGGCTAATCGTGCAGATATGAGTGCTGCGGTGCCCCGCTGCAGAGCGTGGCGCTTGGCCTGCCACATGCATAGGCTGCTTGCCATGCAGGTGCGTCTGGTGCCCATGCTGACTCATCTGCCCCACCCCCGTCGCGTTGGGCTGCGTTGCAGGTGCAATGCAGGTGAAGGGATGTGCTGCAGCTTGGTGCCTGGATGGGGGAACCACGCAAGCTGCACCGCATGGCAGCTGCGGCTTGTCAGGCGTGCAGTTGTTTGTTGTTACTTGCCCCCTGCGCAGGAGGGAGAGGCAGTGCCTGGCCCATGTGGCCCTGCTTCTGGTCAAACCAGACTGCCCCCTTCCTCCCGCTCTGTTGCTGTGTTGTGCCAGGCGACCTCAGCTCCTTCTCAGCCTACACCTCCCAGCCAACCGGCGGCGACCGGCTGGTGCTGCAGACACGCGTGCTCTCCCTGTCCATCACCCCCACACTCATCTGCCCCAAACCCACGTCGGTCGGCGCACCACGCCTCCAGTAGTGCTGCGGCGTGCACCAGCTGGGGGGCATGCAACCCACTCTGCCGCTGCATTGCTGAAGCAGAGCTGCAGCTGCAGCTGCTGCCTCGCATGGCTGAGCCTGGTATGTAATGACAGTGCCCACAGCGCTCTGGTCCCTCGGCCACTACCTTACTGATGCCCCCACCGCTTCCCCACTACCACCACCCTGGTTGCAGCTGCGACTACGAGCAGATTCAGCGCAGCGTGTGCCACATGGCTGCCCTGAGCGACAGGTGGACCCGCTTCTGGCCCAACCACGATGTGCTGGGGCGGGGCATGAGCCGGGGAGGAGTTCCTGGCATTTGCCGCCCATGTGCCGGCCTGAGAGGTGGCCAGCAGCTGATGCGGCCATCTGTGCAGGGGCGCTTAGCTCCTGCCCCTGCCTGTGCACAGTTGGGGCATGCCACGCTTACATGCGGAGCGGGTGGCCTTACTGTATGAGCAATTGACTGCATGTATGCAAAAAAGATGCCATGTATGCAAAAATGCGTGCAAAGCTGTGACAATTGCTGTGCATTCAGCAGAAAAAGAATAACAGATGCTCGGGGGAAAAGCGGCTTGTGCAGCTGGGAGTGCTATGCCCAGGGCAGCATTGCGAAAGGGACTAAAGCGCTGTCTGAAGGTGGATAGAAAAGAACGCTGCAGCCGGAAACGGATACGCCTTGGGCAAGTGGAGGGCCAGTAGAACAAAAACACTGATCTTGCAGAAGCCGCCTCTCTCAAGACCAAAACTCCTGCTGCAAGTACAAACGAAATGCTGATGTCTGTACCAAGTAAAACGTCTGTGCTGACTGTGCTTCCAACCTGCTGTGGCGGCCATGCAAACAAGCGCACCATCAGCCTGGCTAGCCCTGGGCTGGCTTGCTGGCTAGCAGAACACAACTGACACAGGCCCTCAGCGTGCCGAGCGGCGGCGTGCTGCGCTGAGGTGCGCCTGCAGCGCCGACAGGTCGCCGTGATGTGCGCTCAGCAGGCGCATGCCCTCGCTCATGGCCTGCAGGACAGGGAGGTGGCAGGCAGCTGTGGCTGAGCCAAAGCCTCTTCGACAGACCTCAGCATCCCCGTAGCAAGCGTGCCCACGCTGAGTGCAGATGGACCGCCACAGCAGGCATGCACGAGCTATGCGGTCGGCCCCCCAGAATCCCTCGCTCCCTCGCACCTCCTTGGCGACGGCCCACGCCTGCTCCACCTGCGCGCGCCGCTGCCGCTCCTGCTCCGCCTGGTGCCGGGCGGCCGCCAGCACGCGGCGCGCCTGCGCAAGCTCCCCAGCAAGGGCCGCTGACTCGCGCTGGGCAGCCTGCAGCGACAGCTGCAGCCCGCGCCGCTCACCCAGCAGGGCCTTGACCTCCTGCAGGGGAGCAGGAGGGGCCAGGGGGGTGCAGGCAATGTGGTGAGTGGGTGGGCCAGTCAGTGGATGCATCCAGATGCGTGTCCCAGCAACCTGCAGCATGCCAAGGCAACTCAACCAGCTCCCCCCAGCCCGTGCCGCACTCACCGCCTGGGACGCCGCCAGCGCCTGCTCCAGCTCGCAGTTGTGCTGCAGGGCCAACGCTGCTTCCTGCTGCGCCTGTTGCACCTCTCGAGTCATGGCGTGGTGGTGGGCGGTGTGGGCCGCCAGGGCGCGCTCGCCCGCCGCATCATGCTGCGGCGCCCGCCGCCCGCTCTCCAGCTGGAGAATGCAGTGAAAGCAGGGTTTTATCAAGAGAAAGGGAGCGTAACAGGCTGAGCTGTTGAAAGCACAATGCGGCAGCGCGCAGCGCAGCTCCAGCCCAGGGGGCAAGCACACAGGCCATCCAGCCAGACAAGGCACCACCCTTCTCGTGGCACTGCCCACGGTAAACCATCACCCATCCCAGCTGTCGCTGCTCACCTGCGCCTCCAGCTGTGCGCACCGCTGGCGCAGCTGCTCCTGGTCAGCGGCAGCCTCCGCCAGGCGCGACTCAAGGCTGGCAGCCTGCAGGCAGATGGGCAGCAGTGAATAAGCATTGCCTTGGACCCTCGACAGCATTGGTTGGCAGTTGTGCATCCAGCCATTGGCGAAATATGCGCAGGGATTGGGGAGGCTCTTCTGATCCACAGCAGAGCAGCCAGCTCACCGCTTGCAGCTGCTCGAGAATGCTTGCTAATGCCGCATCTGCGGCCTCCTGCCCTGCCCCGGCCTGACCCTCGACTGGCCCAGCAGCGCTGGGAGCAGCCTCTCGCTCCGCCAGCTGCGGCAAGCAACAAGTCGAGAGTGGACAAGATTGTCAGCCGGACAAACGGTGCGTGCGGCAAACGTTGGCGCCGGATCAGTAGATGGGAGTGACCCTTTACATACACACGACTCAGCCAGCCACATGTGCAGCCCACCCACCTGGGCCTCAAGACGGGCGCAGCGCTGCTGTAGCTCCTTGCTGCCCTTCTGCACTGCCGCAAGCTCCGCGGACAGCTGGGCCGCCTGCGGGGCAAGGAGGGCCATGCTCGCCATTCAAACTGTAGCTGAGGCAGGGACAGCGAGCAACCATCAGACCTGCTGTACACACCCACATCCCTTCGATGCCCAACTTCCACCACTCACTGACCTGCTGCTGGGTGGCAGCCAGTTGTGCCTGGGCCTCCGCCTGGCCTGCCTCCGCTGCCCAGAGCCGCTCCTGCAGTTGCGGGGCCGCACCCTGCTGTGCGTCTAAAACTGCCTGCAGCTCGTCCCGCTGCCCCTGCAGCTGCTCCGCCGCTGCCTGCTGCCGCTGCAGCACCGCGTGCAGCCGCTCCGCCGCCGCCTGCTGCTTCTGTACCACCCCTTGCTGCTCCTGCAGGGCTGCATGCAGCCGCTGCGCCACAGCCTGCTGCTCCTGCAACGCTGCCTGCTTCTGCTGGAGCGCAGCTTGCAACTGCTC
Organism: Chlorella sp. CH2018; assembly: GCA_009928355.1. Classification (NCBI taxonomy): domain Eukaryota; kingdom Viridiplantae; phylum Chlorophyta; class Trebouxiophyceae; order Chlorellales; family Chlorellaceae; genus Chlorella; species Chlorella sp. CH2018. Next base: position 6,759 of record VIYQ01004979.1, on the reverse strand, counting down.
AGCAGCCATCTGCTGCTCCTGTGCGGCAGCAAAATGCTGCTGCAACGCAGCCCGCAGCTGTTCAGCGGTCGCCTGCTGCTCCTGCAGTGCAGCCTGGAACTGGTCTCGCTGCTCCTCAAGCTGCTGCGCCAGCTGCTGTGCGGCCTCGGCTGCCTGCTGCGCGGTCCGCAACTGCAGTCAAGAGGCAGGGCAGCATGGCAATGGTCCTCAGCAGTGCAGCAAACGGCAGACTTTTAGCGGGTGCATACATAGCACACTGCAGGTTGAGACAGGCCGCACAGTGACACCAAGGCAACTGCGGCAAGGAGGCAAGGCACTCACCTCTGCCCCCAGCTCCTCCCGCTGCTGGTGCGCCTCCTGCAGCTCCACAAAGGCCTGCAGGTGGGGGCGCACATGTTGGGCACGCCAGGGACGCGCCAGTGCGCACGCCTGGGCACACAGCCTTGCCATCAGCCCACCATCTCAACCTGCCTGCAGCCCCCAGCCCACTCTTGGGTCCCATTGGCCTACACACCCAACCGCACACCCACCCACCTGCTGCAGGCGCGCCTTGTGGGCATCCGCATCCTCCAACCGCTGCAGGGCCTCCACTGCCTGCTCCTGCACCGCCTGCAGCTGGATCCACAGCTGCTCCGCCACCTCTTCCGCCGCCTCCTTCTCAGCAAGCAGCGCCTCTGCTGCCGCCTCCTGCTCCGCCAGCTGCGCCCGCATGTCATTGGCCACCTGCGGGGTTGAGCAAGGGTGCAGGGGTGCAGCAGATTGATGGCAGTGCTCAGCGGTGCATCAACTTGCGGCAGCGGCCAGCAAACGAGAGGCCCTGTCCGCAGCGCGGTGCACAACCGCCCATGCAGCAAACCAGCTGGTCCCGCGGCAGCCCAGCAGCCAAGCCGCGGCTCTCAGGCTTGCCTGCGCCATTGTGCTCATTTGTGCCGGCAGCAGGCGCAGCTGCTGCTGCAGCACCACCACCTTCTCCCGCAGCTGCTCAATGCGAATGTGCTGCAGCTCGGCATCACGCTCCGCAGCCAGCCGGGCAGCCTCCTGCTCCGCCTTGCGGGCTGCTGCTCGAGCACGCCGTGCTGCGACCGCGTCTGCTCGCTTGTCAGAGGCCAGGACAGCCTCGCTGGTGATGTTGACCGACACAAGTTCCACTGGAGGCTGTGGCTGCAGAGCGGTGTGCGGTGTGCCCGTTGGGCCGGCGGATGCGGTCTGGAGACGGCCAGCCGGTGCTGCTTCCGCAGTGCTAGGCTGCGCTGGCATCGCCGGCGCCAGCTCAGCTTCTACCAGTTGCTGTCTCTGCTGCTGTGTCCGATGCTCGGGCTGCTGATGCTGCTGTTGAGGTTGGCTTGGGGCCTTGCGCGGACGGGACGGCAGCTTGGGTGCTGCCCGCTGCTTCTTGGGCGCGGCCGCAGGCGGCGGGCCCACCGTCACGTGGGCCTGTGGCAGTCCAGCGCTGGCTGGAGCCTGCAGCAGAGGACACCAAATGGCATGGACGTATAGATGGTAGTTTGCCTGCAATGCCAGGCTGTGAAGTGCGTAGGTCCAGTGGTGTGCGCCAGGCGCGGAGCAGCGGCAACGCGTCCCGGAGAGGCCCCCCCTGCCGCCGCCCACCTGAGCCTCCTGCACGTATGCTGAGGCACACTTGACAGCTCCGCGGATCGCAGTCCGATTGCCTGTAAGGCCGCTGAGCCGCCACGGCCGCCGAGCGACGGCTGGCGCGCCGAGCAGCATTGCCGCACGGCCTCCCGCCCACTGCAACTGCTGCACAGCAATCAGGTGAATGTCTGGAGTGCGCGTGGGCCCTTGTGGGGAAGAGCAGCCGGGCTCGCCTCACGCAGCAGACCCGCATTTGTGCACTCGGGTGACCGGCTGCTGGCCCCTCTACCGGGATACGCTTGCAAGTAGCTGCACAATTGCGTGGACAACGGCGCCCTGCCCGCTGCTGCCTGCTGCCGTCACCGCCACCGGCGAACCGCCACGCGCGACAGCCAGCGCTGGCCTGCCTCAGTCGCATTCCCAAGCACAGCCAGGGCCAACCACCAGACAGCAAGCTGCAGCGCTTTACAGGAGCATATAAGGGGGTCTGGTTGGTTGGCTGGTTGGTCGGGCGCATGAATGAATTGGCCAAGCGGGCGCCCACAAAAGGAAGCAAATGGCGTTTGAACAAATCGGGTGCGCTTGTGTGGCGCATTGACTAGGGGGAAAAAGCAGCCGGGGCAGGCAACCCCGGTGCAGGCTCAAATGCGAGCCACAACATGCAGGCAGCTCGGTGCCTTCAACGGGCAGGCAGCCCAAGGGGTGCTGCTGAGAGCAGGGCGCTCATGCCTTGGCCTTGAGCAGCTCCACCACTGCCGCCTGCTCATTCATCTCAGCCACCTCGCCCGCAGTCTTGCCCTCCGCGTTCTTGATGCCCACGTCCGCGCCCCTGCAGGCGGTAGGGTTGGCAGGGTTGACGGGTTGGCCGACTGGTGGGCAGCAAACACTCGAGCATTGCACCGCGCCCCACCCAGCCTGGCAACACCCGCCACCCGCCCGGGCGCACTTGTCCAGCAGCAGCTGCGCGGCCTCCAGGTTGCCGTAGCCCGCGGCGTAGTGGAGCGCGCTGTTTTCGTTCGCGTCCACCGCGTTCACGTCGGCCCCCGCGTCCAGGAGCACCTGTGACAGGAGAAGGGGAGTGGCGGGAGGAGGGGCGGGAGCATTCATCAGCACAGGGGGTGCCGCCGACAGCTGCCGCCCCGGCCAAGCAGCGCCGCGACAGCAGAACCGCAGAGCTGGGTGCATGCCCTCAGGCTGCCCTCAAGGGATGAGCGCCCACCCCTCCCCACCTTCATGCACTCAATCTCGTTGTAGCCCGAGGCAAAGTGCAGCGCGGAGCGACCCTCCTCATCCTGCAAGGACAGCAGGGTTGAGGGATGAGTTGCGAGCAGCGGCGAGCCAGGCAGCACACCACACATACACACGGGCCAGGGTGCAAAGACGCACGCCGCACTGGACGCACGCAGCACTGCGCCACTACCGCACGTGGCCAAAGCCAGCGCTAGCTGTGTAGAGAGCGTGCAGCAGGCCAGCCCAGCAGCAGTGCCCACCTTCTCGTTCACGTCGGTGCCCTCCTGCGCCACCAGCTCCTTCAGGCCCTCCACGTTGCCTGCCGCAGGTGGTGACGAGGAGCAGCAGCAGCGCAGGTCAGATGTTGGATGTGGGCCAGTGCATCGAGCAGCACAGCAGGAACTTCCAGAAGCCGCAGCAACCGCAGCAAGGAACAGCGCTCCCCGATCCCTGCTCACCGTCGCTGGCCAGCGTAAGCACCGTGGGCTCCTCCTCGCCCTCGCCGCCCTCCACCGCAGGCACCTGCGCCGTCTTGAGCTGGGCCTGCGCTCACGGGGGGTGGCGCGAGAAGCGGCGGGGTGCGTCAGCTGGCGTACTCAGCCACAAGCTCGGTATCAAATTCGGCTGCATGGTCCAGAGGCACACTTGCCGCCCCCCCCCACTGCCTCCATCCCTTGCTGGTCCTCCGCCTGCGCCTGCAGCCCCTGCCCTCGGTTCCCTCCCTTGCGACCCTGCAGCCCACCTGCAGCTGCGGGTCCTTCATCGCCTCCTGGAACTTGCGGCCCAGCTTGCTCATCACCTCCTCGTCCTGCAAACGGAGTGGAACAAATACGCAGGTGCGTGCTTGAGAGAGGGCCGGCCGCCGGTGGCAGCCGGTGAGCAGATGATGGTTGCTGTGACCTGTTGCTGCACGGAGCATCTCACGAATGTGCCTCGACTGCCGCTGCAGCCAATGCAACTGCCACCCGTTGTGCCGTCCGCCCCGCACCTGCATGTACTTCATCATCGCCCCCTGCCCGTTCTCCTCAATGTCCTGCATCACCTCCTTCAGCTCGGGGTCCTGCAGAGAGGCAAGGGGAGGGATATTCAGCGCTAACCTCCTCGCTCTGCCCCGCACACCAACCTCCCCCCCCTCCTGCCGCGCCTCTCCCTCCCCCTCTCCACCTCCCAGCTCACGTCCTTCATCTCCTCCATCTTAGCCTTGAGCAGCGCTTGGTTGTCGGGGTTGGAGAACAGCTCCATCATGGTCAGCATCTCGGGGTCAGCCACCTGCACAGGAGAGGGGGAGAGGAGCGGCAGCAGCGGCAGGGTGACTTGCAACTCGAACATACAGTGTGCAGCACGCGGTCGGCCAGGAAGATTGCAGCAGCCGCTTCAAAGGCAGCAGCCCAGGTCTGCACCTGCTGCATGAGGCCGCGGCCCAGGCTCTCAGCCGCCTGCAGGAACTCGGGGTTCTGCATCACGCGCTGCATCGCCTGCACACGGCACAATACAACGAGGCAGCGAGGGGGCACCGGTCAGTGGCAGCTCAGGAGCCTGCACTCAAAGAAGGGTGAGGCGACATCGCATACACAACCTGGTACGGCTGCAGGCATGCAGTGCCTTCCACTTGTCCGCAACCAGGGCAGCTTGACAACCAGCATCGCAGGCTGGAGTGCCCGTCTGGCCGCCGCTCCCTGGCGCCTCCCCTGTTGCCCGCCTGGTCCCAACCAGCAAGCTCCCACCCGGCGCACCTGCATGTACTTGCTGGGGTCCACGCCGGGCATGGCAGGCATGCCGGGCATACCGGGCATACCGGGCATGCCGGGCATACCGGGCATACCGGGCATGCCGCCGGGGGCGGCTTTCGGCGCGGCCTCCTCCTCGCCGCCCAGGTTCAGGCCGTCCAGGTTCTGCGCCAGCATCGCCTCCTGCATCTCCTTGGCCATCTCCATGAACACGGGGTCCTGGGCGATCGCCTGGGTCATGCGCTGGATGTTGGGGTCCTGCGGGCGGCAACGCGGGAGCGGCAGCACGGGCAGCAGCAGGTGAGCGGGCGGCGGCGGCGGGTGGGTGACTGCGCACCCACGGGCCAATTGCGCGGCTCCGACGCCTGCTACCAGCCCGGAGATGCTGCCAGAGGCGGAGAGGGGGTAGCGGGGCGCCCAGAGGGGCTGACACGGCGGGCGAAGGTTCTCGCTGCCCCATTTCCACGCCCGCACCTGCATCATCTGCTGCAGCGCCTCAATGTTGAGGCCTGGCATCCCCCCAGGCATGCCGCCCATCGGAAAGGGGAAGCCGCCGGGCGGCAGGCCCGCTCCCGCGTTGCCCTCGCTGCCAGACATTCTGGGGGGCTGCGAAGGAACAATGCAGGGTTCAAGCAACGCGAAGAGACCTTGCAAGCACGCGGCCGGCACCCTTCAATCGCCAGCCACAGCCATCGTGCATGGGCCGGCCCCAAACTCAACAATGCTTCCCCAATGCGTGCATTCGGCACTGCGGCGAGCAGCCATACACCTTCGCGCAGTGGACCCGGCGTTGGGTGCAAGGGTATGCCGCCGTCGCAGCCGCCGACGTTACCGGCCCAGGGAGCACCGAGGCTCTGCGTTTTCTACGGGCGCTGATTACAGGTACAAGCCAGAAAATACAGGCGCTAGGGCTACAGAGCTACAGGGCGACAGGGAAAATACGTTCGGATTGCATTGAGGGAAAATTGCGACAGCGCAAGGTGATTGATTTGGAGCGGGAGCCGTTGGGAGGGACGATGGCTGGCTTGGGCCAGTCGATATGATGCACGAATGTCGGTCTCCTGCCACCGCCTACTTGCCGGTGATGTGGTCGATGGCCAGCTGGCAGATGCCGGTCATGGATGCCTCGGGGCCGTACACCTCAATCTGAGGCAGGACGGGGTGGCAGGCGGTAGGTGGGGTGGCTGGCTGGGGTGCAGCATGCTGGGACGACAGCAGCAGCAGCAGCAGCAGCAGCAGCAGCAGCAGCAGCAGCAGGGCGATTGGCCAGGGGCCTGCCCAGAGCTCCAAGCCGTCAAACCAGGCCAAGTCAGTCTGCTCGTCAGCTCTGCACACCGCGCCCTCGCACAAGCCCTCACCGGCACGCCAATCTCGTCGCCCAGCGTGCGCATCATGGCCAGGCCTGCCTGGTAGTTGGGCCCGCCTGCAGGTGAGGAGGGGCAGCACCCAGCCTCTTGCAGCACACAGCGGGAGCACAAGCAACGCGCCCGCAGCCTGACCACAGGCAACAAATCAAGCAGTACGTGTCCTGGAACAGCCCGTTCGTGTCAACCAAAGGTGCGCACCTCGCCGCACAAAGATCTTCATGTTAGCGGCCTTGAGCGCGTCGGCCTTTTCGCGCAAGGCACGAATGATGCCGGTAAATGTGGCCGCCACGTCGGTGAAGTTGGCGATGCTGCGGTGGGGCAGGCAAGGGCACCATACGTAAGGCATGCCGCTTCAGCGCAGCAGCTGTTGGGAATGTAGGTGGCGGACAGCACGACAGGGGCCAAGCAAATGTGCAGATTGCAAGGAACTTCATCACAGCAAACCTACCCGCCACCGATGATCAGCGCACGTGGCCGCCCATCTGCAGAGCAGAGAGGAGGGGGGCAGGGCAGGGGTTGGTGCTCGATGTGCTGAACAGACTGCACATCAGTGTGCGGGCCAGGGAAGGCGGATTAGCAGCTGTGCTGGTGCCCATGCACCTGCATGCATTGACCCCTACAGGCTGCCAGCTTGCCTGGGTACGAAGTGGCCACCTCCAGCACTGTCTTGGCATAGTTGTAGGTCTCCTGCAGTAGATAGGGAGGCAAGCGCATGTGCAGGAGTTGGCATGTGTGCAATCACCAGGGCGGTTGGCCCACCCTCTGGACGGTTCTGACCCTAAGCTGCCCAGCTCCCCTTCCACTCGAACGCTTGCACAGCGCCACCCCCACTTCCACTCGAA